>CAJQUW010003882.1:0-21468 GCA_907163375.1 Prostheceraeus crozeri
ATAGATTTCCATGTGCATTGCTGTACTCGTACATGTATCATTGTGCGTTTGGAATATCACTGATACGAGGTCTGTTCAAAAAGTATCCGACTTTTTCTTCTGCTCGAAAAACTAAAGATAATTTGACTCTTATTTCTTGTGGAAACATACATTGTATCTTCATGATTGTCTGTGACTGATTTCTGTTCACTTTATGCACACTTTGCGACTCGCAATGGACATTGTTCTGTGAATAGACTTACGTCGTCGGATCTTTATTTCAGCAGTATGACGGAGAGAATCTCGGAGCAGCGTTATTGCATCAAGTGCTGTCAATAACTTGGTGTTTCTCAAGGTTGAGAACAATCCGAAATTTCAAACAGCTTTTCGGCAAGGTAAGATGCAAGGGGGCTACAACCATCAACAGACTGTATAATGATTCAAAGATGGTCGGTTGTCAGGGATAGTGATCAAGATCTGGAAGACCTTCCACAAGTCGAACTAAGAAGTCATCAATCGAGTGAAGGACTTGGTGCTGGAAGATCGTCGCATAACGATCCGAGGAGACTTGCAGATAGATGAGTCTGACATCAGCATGGTTCTGTGTATTCAATTTTGCATGATGATTTAGGTTGAGGAGAGTCGCTGCAAAGTTTGTGCCGAGACTTAGGACCTTGGAGCAGAACAGATTCGACTGGAGGTGTCTCGTGACATGCTTGGACTGCGATGCCAAAGACCCTGAGTTTCATGGACACAATCATATACAGGTGATTATTTGAATTCTAATTTTCATGATTTCAGAAATTGAAGACTTGTTTTCATTTACAGGTGATGAATCTTGGGTGTTCGGGATATTGAACCCAGAAACAAAGGGCACAGTCGGTCACCGTGGTTTGAAGCTCAGAGTGTCCAAGGCCGTAAGAAGGTTCGTCCAATCTCGGACCTCGGTAAAAGGTGAGGTTGACCGATCTTCTTTGATTGTCGAGGAGTTGTACACCACGAGTATGCTCCTCGAAACCAGTATTGTTAATAAATCAACAAGGAGTATCTACCGCGAGGTCCTACGTGTCCTCCGTGAGGCCCGTCCGTCGCTAAGAGGGTCCGATCTGTTGGCAATGCAGGAACTTGGCGCAGCTCCACCATGGACAATGCTCCAGCTCACATTGCATATCGCAGCTTGTTCAATAACATTCTTGGCCAAGCACAACGTTCCGGTTGTTCGACAGCTCCATACTCCACCGGATATGGCTCCCTCACGACATATCTTTGGTTGTTTCCGATAAACCTCAAAATGTATGGCCACTGAAAGGGACGCGGTTTGATGTCCGAGGGACGACATTATGACCAATGCGACAGCTGCTCTTATGGCATTCCGCAAAGATGACTTTAAAAAGTGCTTCCATCAGTGGGCATGACCGCTGTGCGGAGAAGTGTAATCAGGACCCATTGGGGACTACTTCGAAGGGGATTAGGGTTGCGTGATTATTTTAACCTACAAATATATATTTTTTTAAAAAAGTCGGATACTTTTTAAACAGACCTCGTATTCTTTTTGTTAAGAAAGTTACGTACGATTTTTTCTACTGTACTCCGTGGGTAGCCGTTTTTCTGAAAAATACTAGTCATGTTTTTTACTTCGTTATGAAAACATTTTCCCCAGTCAGTTTGATACTGTATATGATCGAATGTAACATCCCATTAGATAAGTCCAACTTTTCCATTGACCGTAGGCAGGCAAACTGGAATTTGTAATTTAATAAAGAAGGCCAGTATACGTTATCTTTTACGGTAATGTGAAGTTTGTAAAGTATTCTTTCAGTGTTAATGAATACATCTAGGAAAGGTAACTTGTTTGTTACACACTTCAGTGTGTGGTGAATTTTTAGGTTAGGATGTTGTATGCTGTTTAGGTACTCATGAGAAATTTGTGAATTTAAAGGTCTAACTGTTATCAAATACGCATATGCAGTCATCTACATATCTGGTGTAGATAACAGGGTGCGAAAATTGTTTCTTCCCATCCACCCATTGTTCTAATTCTGCTATGAAGAGATTGGCAATAGCGTTGGTGCCCAACGGTGATACCCATCGAAAACTCCATCTGTTTGGGAGTATACATAATTATCATTGTTACATAAAGTACCTTGTTGTAGCGAATTTACAAAGTTTTATAGAACAACCTTCTTTACCGTATCGCATTATGTTTGTTGATTATGAATTAACAACTACTGTTATAAATACTTAGGTTAGCTGCTATGTTAATAACTTCATCTACAGGTACATTGGCGTGCCCTAAACCCCCCCCCGCCCCCAGTCGATTTCCACGTCCAAAACTCACTAAGAAACATTATTCTTATTAATACCGACTGTTTTTCTTTAATTTGTTCAATACAATTCAGCTGTTGAACTCAGCAAGTACGTTTTTATTGATGTGCTGTTTAACTTAATTGTATCGAGGTACTTGGCCAAAATTGTAATTGTACGACCTCTCTTGTACTGACAATTGGTCTGAGCAGGAGCGTTAGTTTTAGGAGCTGTTTGATTTTATGTACTTTTATCGTACCGTACATTTTAGCTGGTTCACTACCAGATGCCCAATAATGTACTTGTATGTGTCTTCAGTGATGTACCGTTTCGTTTTACCGATATTTTACTAAGTATCGATACAATCTGCCTTTCTTCCATAATGGTAGGGTGCTTTTTTAAGTCATCTGGTACTTGTACTTTTTTAAACTTACGAGTTTCATCATTGATAAATTACGTCCTAATTTGTTAAAGTATTCATCAGCATCTACAAGTACAATACCGTTACCTTTATCAAATGAGCAAATTTTCAAATTTTTCATTTTTGCTTAGCTTAGTCAGTGTTCTGTGTAGCCTTCTTTTTATTTGTATTACTGAACTGCCGGGTGCTTGGTACTCACTTTTCTGCATTATTTTGAAATCGAAGTTGTTAACTGTTGCTATGATATCTTGTTTTAGCCGCCTGTGTTACTGATAATTACTTATCATTGTCTTTGCAATTCGCAGTAATGGTTTTTTCTATTTGGTACTTTATTCCAAAATTATCGGGTCTTTTTTGGTTTATGATGCTGTTTTTTTAAGCCAAATCTTAGTGTCTCATTCTCAATAGAGAGAGCACGTATTTGCTTTTATTGACTATACAGTCGGGGTGCTCGGCAATCTCTGTTTCCAGCCATGAGGTTTGGAAATTTTAGAATTATGTCTCCATTGTGTGAGTTTTCATATTTACTTTTAACTTCTGCCAGTATCATCATATCCAGAATGCAACATACGCTAACCAAGACAATTTACTGCGTAAGCTGTCATTGCGTACTTTATATTTGCGATCATTAATTTTTATTTCACGCTTGACATACCCCCTTTTTTTTAAAAAAATTTTTTGTTTTTTTTTTTTTTTTAATTATGTGACTCAAGGTTAGTCAGTTTGTGGTAATTTTCTACATTACTTTTAATTGCATCTAAGTTCGGTATTTTGAACTGCAGTAAACTCGCGGTCGGTATGACATTGAGAAAAAGGCATTTTTCAAAGTATTCCAAATCTAATCTTAGCTTGTGTCTTTTCTTTTCGGGTTTAATTTTTCAAATCTTCTACATTCGGATACCAGGGAAAAAAAAAAAAATGTTGGTTTTTTTACAGCTTTTGCAGGCTGTAGAAATAGGTTGGTAATTTTTACACTTTTAAGTTACCCATAGAATAGTCAACACAACAATGTTGTTACACATCTAATTTATTGACCTTCAAAGCTTTTACGACCAATTCATTGGTCCTTATCAAGTAGTACATGCTCGCATGAAGAAATTTTTAATAAGGTAATGAAAAAAAACAATACGTAACGCTATCTTAATGATAAAATACCGTGTTAGTAAATATTAAATACTGGAATCACAAGCACACAAATTTTAAAAGTTGTGTGGCTACTGTACAGAGATGCCTGCGAAGAATAAAACCAGATGAAGATATAGAGCTGTTTTAAAAGTCACGATCACGAGCTGGACAGTTACACACAACAGCGGGCTTCAGTTCAGGCGACGCAATGAGACTTTGATGCAGCGATCGGACTGGTGCAATTGACTTAAGTGATTAGCGTTCTGAAGCAATGACCAAAACAAGGACACATTAACACGAATTTGCAAGAATTTAAGCTAGTAGGAAAAGACAATTCTATTATTTATTTAAAAACCTTTTTAGGGAAGAGGAGGGGTAGGTAACTGAGGTAGGTATGACATACCGCGTTTGTAATCTGCTCTGCAGTGTGATTGATCTTAGGTTGATACTCTTTTATCATTAAAGCTATCTACAACATTTATATGATAAATTACTGTTACCTTTTTATACCTTCATGCGAAATTGATTACTTATATCATTACAGCTACAATGATTACATGTACTGACATGTTTGTAAATTGCTGTATCTGTACTTCTATGTTCTCTCGATCCTTTGTTGGAGTCTTCGTTTTGGTTTTGCCAATATATTGGCTGCTTGGGATCACCAAAAGCATGTGAAATTCATAGACCACACAAAGGGACTTCAGCAAATTTAAAGGTTCCCGATTTGCATTTCCAAAGGAGAAGTATGATTTTACTTTCGTAGTGCTTGAATACAAATCTTAGAGTTGGGGGGTTTTGGATTTTTAAAACCGTATCTTTTGTATATTTTCATCAAATTATTCCGTAATGTAAGCGATGGTTGACCAATATACGGTAGTACTGTATAGTTTACATGTGCATCTGCTGTACTCGTACATGTATCATTGTGCCCGTTGGAAATCACTGTACGAGGTCTGTTCAAAAAGTATCCGACTTTTTCTTCTGCTCGAAAAACTAATGATAATTTGACTCTTATTTCTTGTGGAAGCATACATTGTAGCTTCATGATTGTCTGTGACTGATTTCTGTTCACTTTATGCACACTTCGCGACTCGCATGGACACTTGTTCTAGTGATAGACATAAACAGTCGTCGGATCTTTATTTCAGCAGTATGACGGAGGAGAATCAGAGCAGCGTTATTGCATCAAGTTCCTGTCAAAAAAAACTGGTGATTCACCAAGTTGAGGACAATCCGCAAAATTCAAACAAGCTTTCGGAGAAGATGCAATGGGGGACTACAAACCATCAAAGAATGGTATTAATCGATTCAATGATGGGTCGGTTGTCAGCGGATAGTTGATCCAAAGATCGTGGAAGACCTTCCACAAGTCGAAATGAAGAAGCATCCAAATCGAGTGAAGGACATGGTGCTGGAAAGATCGTCGCATAACGATCCGAGAACTTGCAGATGAGTCTGACATCAGTCAGCACTGGTTCTGTGTATTCATTTTGCATGAGGATCTTAGGGCTGAGGAGAGTCGCTGCAAAGTTTGTTGCCGAGACTTCTGACCTTGGAGCAGAATACAGCTTCGGACTGGATAGGTGTCTCGTGACATGGCTGGACTGCGCTTGCAACGACCCTGAGTTCATTGGGACACAAATCATTACAGGTGATTTATTGAATTCTATATTTTCATGATTTTCAGAAATTGAAGCTTTTTTTCATTACAGGAGATGAACTCGTGGGTGTTTCGGATATGACCCAGAAACAAAGGCACAGTCGTCACCGTGGTTGAGCTGCAGAGATGTCCAAGCCGAAGATGGTTCGTCAATCTCGGACTCGGTATAAGGTGATGTGTTGAACGTTTCTTTGATTGTCGAGGGGTTGTACACCACGAGTATGCTCCTCGAAACAGAAAATCAAACAAGGAGTACTACGCGAGGTCCTACGTCGTCTCGTGAGCCGTCCGTCGCAAGAGGTCCGATCTGTGGCAAAGCAGGAAACTTGCTGCTCCACCTTGACAAGCTCCAGCTCTGGCATCGAAGCTTGTTTCAAACATTCTTGGCCCAAGCACAAGTTCCGGTTGTTCGACAAGCTCCATATCTCACGGATATGGCTCCCTCAGAACTTTTGGTTGTTTCGAACTCAAAATGCATGAAAGGGACGCGGTTTGAGTCCAGGGACGACATTATGACCAATGCGACAGCTGCTCTAATGGCAATCCGCAAAGATGACTTTAAAAAGTGCTTCCAGCAGTGGCATGACCGCTGGGAGAAGTGTATCAGGACCCATGGGGACTACTTCGAAGGGGATTAGGGTTGCGTGATTATTTTAACCTACAAATATATATTTTTTTAAAAAAGTCGGATACTTTTTAAACAGACCTCGTATTCTTTTTGTTAAGAAAGTTACGTACGATTTTTTCTACTGTACTCCGTGGGTAGCCGTTTTTCTGAAAAATACTAGTCATGTTTTTTACTTCGTTATGAAACATTTCCCAGCAGTTTGATACTGTATATGCTCGATGTAACATCCCATTAATAAGTCCAACTTTCCATTGCCTAGGGCAAACAGAATTGTAATTTAATAAGAGGCCAGTATACGTATCTTTACGGTATATGGATGTTTGTAAAGTATCTTCAGTGTTAATGAATACATCTAGAAAGGTAACTTGTTGTTTGCCCACTTCAGTGTGTGAACTTATTAGGTTAGGAATGTTGTCTGTTTTAGGTACTCATGGAATTTGTGAATTTTGTCTACGTTATCAAATACCATATAGCAGTCATCTACATATCTGGAGTAGAACAGGGGCGAAAATTGTTCTCACCATCCAACCTTGTTCTACTTCGTGCTAGAAGAGATTGGCAAGCGTTGGTTGCCAACGGTGAACCCATCGAAACTCCATCTGTTTGAGTATACATATTATCATTGTACGATAAAGCTACCTTGTGTATGCGAAATTACAAAGTTTTATGAAAACATCTTTACCGTATCGCGGTTTGTTGTTTGAATTACTACTGTAACTAGGTTTAGCTGCTATGTTAATAACTTCATCTACAGGTTACATTGGTAAACAGCAGTGATTCCACGTCAAAACTCACTAAGACATTATTCTTATTAAATACCGACTGTTTTTCTTTAATTCTGTCAATAAATTCAAGCTGTTGAAACTCAGCAAGTACGTTTTATTGATGTGCTGTTTAATAATTGTATCGAGGTACTTGGCCAAATTGTATATTGTACGACCCTCATGTACTGACAATTGGTCGAGCAGGAGCGTTAGTTTTATGTACCTTTTATCGTACTCAGTAACATTTTAGCTGGTTCACTACCAGATGGCATAAATGTACTTGTATTGGTGTCTTCAGTGATGTACCGTTTTTTACCATATTTTACTAAGTATCGATACAATCTGCCTTCTTCCATAATGGTGAGGGTGCTTATTTTAAAGTCATCTGTACTTGTAACTTTTTTTAAACTTCGAGGTAATCATTGATAATTACTCTAATTTGTTAAAGTATTCATCAGCATCTACAAGTAACAATACCGTTACCTTTATCAAAAATGAGCAAAATTTTCAAATTTTTCATTTTTGCTAGCTTATCAGTGTTCTGTGTAGCCTTTTATTTGTATTACTGCATTGTACTCACTTTTTGCATTATTTTCGAAGTTGTTAACTGTTGCTATGATATCTTGTTTTAGCGCCTGTGTTACTGATAATTCTTCGATACTTAGTGAAATATGTAAAACGGTACATCACTGAAGACACATACAAGTACATTATGCCATCTGGTAGTGAACCAGCTAAAATGTACGGTACGATAAAAGTACATAAAACATAACGCTCCTGCTCGACCAATTGTCATACAAGAGGGTCGTACAATTACAATTTGGCCAAGTACCTCGATACAATTATTAAACAGCACATCAATAAAACGTACTTGCTTGATTCAACCAGCTGAATTTATTGACAGAATTAAAAGAAAAACAGTCCGGTATTTAATAAGAATAATGTCTTAGTGAGTTTTGACGTGGTAATCACTGTTTACCATGTACCTGTAGATGAAGTTATTAACATAGCAAGATACTAACCCTAGTAATACAGTAGTAATCAAACAACAAACCGCGATAACGTAAAGGATGTTTTTTCATAAAACTTTGTAAATTCGCTACACCAAGGTAGCTTTTATGTACAATGATAATATGTATACTCAAACAGATGAGTTTCGATGGGTTCACCGTTGGCACCCCAACGCTTGGCCAATCTCTTCCTAGCATGAATTAAACAAGGTTGGATGGTAGAACAATTTTCGCCCCTGTTTCTACTCCCAGATATGTAAAAAAAGAATGACATGCATATGCGATTTGATAACGTAGAACAAAATTCACAAATTTTTCCATGAGTACCTAAACAACAACATCCTAACCTAAAATTCACCACTGAAGTGGGCAACAACAAGTTACCTTTCCTAGATTATTCATTAACACTGAAGATACTTTACAAACTTCCATTTACCGTAAAGATACGTATACTGGCCGTCTTATTAAATTACAATTCTGTTTGCCCTAGGCAATGGAAAGTTGGACCTTATAATGGGATGTTTACATCGAGCATATACAGTAAATCAAACTGCTGGGAAATGTTTCATAACGAAGTAAAAACATGACTAGTATTTTTCAGAAAAACGCTACCCACGGAGTACAGTAGAAAAAATCGTACGTAACTTTCTTAACAAAAAGAATACAGAGATTTCCAACGGCCACAATGATACATGTACGAGTACAGCAGATGCCCAGGTAACCTCTACAGTACGACCGTATATTGGTCATCCATCGCTTACATTACGGATTAATTTGATGAAAAAAAAATATACAAAAAGATACGGTTTCAACTCTAAGATTGTATCAACACTACAAAGTAAAATTCAGCACTTCTCTTTGAAATGCAAATCGGGACCTTTGCTGAAGTCTTGTGGTCTAATGAATTCACATGCTTGGGTGATCCAAGCAGCCAATATCATTGGCAAAACCAAACGAAGACTCCAACAAAGGATCGAAGAACATAGAAGTACAGATACAGCATTTACAAACATGGTCCCAGTACATGTAATCAATGTACGTATGATATAAGTAATCAATTTCGCATATAGTGTATAAAGGTAACATTAATTATCATAAAATGTTGTAGAGAACTTTAATGATAAAGAGTATCAACCTAAGATCAATCACATGCAAGAATTACAACGGTATGTCATACCTCCTAAAGGTTTTTAAATAAATAATTGCTTTTCCTACTAGCTTAAATTCTTGCAAATTCGTGTAATGTGTCTTGTTTTGTCATTGCTTCAGAACGCTAATCAGTCAATTGCACCAGCCGATCGCTGCATCAAGTCTCATTAGTCACAAGTTTGTAATTTCGCAGCACGTGGGAATAGAATTACATCGATTGACGTGTACAACTTCTTAAACAGTTGTGTTAGCTTGTGGACCCTTTATTCTGGCTCTAATATGGCTTAGTAGCATGTACGTATCGCATAGAACGAGACAAGTGGCGTGCCGAACAAGTTGTGTCCGAATAGTTTATTGCGCAGTTTATATATGAGGCAGTACAGCTCATGAGTAAAAATCTACAATCAACGCAACAACTACAGGAAAGATAACACACAATAGCTAAAGTAATTGTCAGGGCATCATAGATATTCAATGCCTAACTGGTCATTGAACCAATAGCTACTTGGTCATTCACTGTTGGGGTCAGCCAATCAGAGCACGAGCTGACCACTGATATTGTTTCGGTTCTGAAACAGTGTCATACACGACAACGCGTATTAAAATGGATTATCTTCTGCGGATTTTTGATTGGACAAAAGGAAGCCAATTGCACTTCGGAAGTACATTTTCGAAAAGATGAAATATGTTAAATCAATTTTTGACTTTCAGCTACAGTGGCATCCAGTTAGCAATTGTAAAAATAACTATCTTTGAAAGGATTGCCGAAAAATATTACATGTATAGTCGAGTGCGCTCATGCCTTCGTTTTTATGAAGGACATCTCTAGTTTCAATGTCTTTATCACTATTAACACATGATGAAGTTGTTTGCATTTGTATTGTACTTCATAAATAATTTTTATATCGTTTTAAACACCTTCAACCTTTCAAACCATCAATAAGAAGCACGCACACGAAATTTAAATAACCAATGCCCATTCCTCCAGTATTAGCTCAACAGTATGAAGGAAATCTTAGCTGCCACAGACATTGCTACACGTTTCTGCGTATATGCATGATACAATCAAGTATTTCGTAATTCTATTCCTTCTCACGATCAGTAAACAATTGGAAAATGATGTTTTCCACTCACATATTTTAAATGCGTGTTAAAAGCCTATTTCTAGTGGCCTTGTGGCATAGGAAATACCAGTCGTTGATCATAATCGATGTTTCTTCTTCTTCCGTTTTACCTCCTGCGCAATTATGATTTATGATAGAATTTATCCATGTTTTACATTATTCCTATTTCATTCTCATGGATCAGATAAACAATTGGAAAATGAGTTTTCACTCACATATTTAACTGCGTTGAAGTCTATTCATTGTGCCTTGTGGCATAGGAATACACCAGTCGTTGTCATATCGATGTTTTCTGCGCGTTTTCTTCTTTCTGCCATTATGATTATGAATAAATTATCATGTTTTATTTAACATTATTCTATCATTCTCATGATCAGTAAACCAATTGGAAAATGAGTTTCACTTCTCACATATATTTAAATGCGTCTTAAAGTCTATCTTGTGCCATTGTGGCATAGGAATACCAGTCGTTATTCCATATCGGATGTTTCGTGCTGCCGTTTGCTTTCTGCGCATTATGATTATGATAGGATTATCATGTTTTAACATTATTCTATTCATTCTCATGATCATAAAACAATTGGAAAATAGTTTTCCACTCACATATTTAAATGCGTCTTAAGTCTATTCGTATGTGCCTCGTGGCCAATAGAATACCAGTCGTTGTCATTATCGATGTTTCTGCGCGTTTCTGCGCATTAGATTATGATAGGATTATCATGTTGTTTTAAACAGTATTCTATTCATATCTCATGATCAGTAAACAATTTGGAAAATGAGTTTTCACTCACATATTTTAACTGCGTTG
Organism: Prostheceraeus crozeri; assembly: GCA_907163375.1. Classification (NCBI taxonomy): domain Eukaryota; kingdom Metazoa; phylum Platyhelminthes; order Polycladida; family Euryleptidae; genus Prostheceraeus; species Prostheceraeus crozeri. Next base: position 10,976 of record CAJQUW010003882.1, read on the forward strand.
GAGTCTATTCTTGTGCCTTGTGAGCCATAGAATACCAGTCGTTGTCGATTATCGATGTTTCTGCGCATTATGATTAAGATATATATCATGTTTAACATTATCTATTCATTCTCATGGTCATACAACACAATTAACATGATTCACTCACAAATAAACTCTTAAGCATTCTTCTTGCCTTTGCATAGGAATAACCATTCTTGTCCATTATCAGAGATGTTTCCGTTATCTGCGCATATATGATTTATGAATAGGATTATCATGTTTTACATTATTCTATTCATTCTCATGATCAGTAAACAATTGGAAAATGAGTTTCACTCACATATTTAAATGCGTTTAAGTCTATTCTTGTGCCTCGTGGCATAGGAATACCAGTCGTTGTCATTATCGATGTTTCTGCGCGTTTCTGCGCATTATGATTATGATAGGATTATCATGTTTTACATTATTCTATTCATTCTCATGATCAGTAAACAATTGGAAAATGAGTTTCACTCACATATTTAACTGCGTTGGAGTCTATTCTTGTGCCTTGTGGCATAGGAATACCAGTCGTTGTCATTATCGATGTTTCTGCGCATTATGATTATGATAGAATTATCATGTTTTACATTATTCTATTCATTCTCATGATCAGTAAACAATTGGAAAATGAGTTTCACTCACATATTCAAAGATATTTAACACTACTTGTTTATATGGAGCTAGATTGGACATAATTCAATTATCGTGGCACCTCTCTCGTTGCCTAATTAAACTGGCAAAAAAGCATTACGAGTATAGGGACAATACCGGTTTTTTGCAAACTGCTCTGAATGGGTTTCACGCGAATCACGATCCCGCGGTTTTTCTTTTTTCACAAATAACGCGAGAAATAATGTGGTGCATAAAGATTATTTTTATGTCGTTTCAAGTCAGAACTATAAAAAAATCGTTGTGACAAGTTTTGAGTGAAAACAGGGGTCTAATATGCATTTTTGCAGTTATCTAATCTACTAAACAGTGTTTTGCCGAGGCAAACGATTTGGTATTTGGATTTCAGGCATTTGAATTATCAACAACCTAGTTATCATTTGGAACGTTTGGTGGTGGATTTTACTTTGTGTTAATTAGGTGCGAGAAATTATTTTTTTGACATAAACATGGTTTTCTCGAGTTATGATTTATTGTTTAATAAAGCCACGTGCTTTGCTACAATGGTAATGTCATAGGGTATTGCTGAAAAATTTTAATTAAAGTTTGATGATTAGATGATGTTATCAGTTTTTAAGCAAGTAAAGCTATTACACCGGGCTGGGCCGATACAACTTCGGTTTTGGCTATATGCAACCGGCTGCGCTTTTACAACACTACACCATGTCTGTTGTTCCACCTCGTGGTTTCCCAGCTGTTAAAGAGACCTCCAAGTGAACTTAATGTAAGCAAGAAAATATTACAGTGATGTACCTGATTCTAATCTTGTCTCCGCCTTCAGCCTTAGAGAATATTTGTGAACCCATTCCTCGTGGAAGCATATTTCCTATAGTTTTGAACTACTCCAAAACACTAAAAGAGACCCTGTTTTGTGATCAATTCTTATTTTTTTTCTAGAAATCTTATTCTGTGTTGGATAGTTTTTTGTGTACAATTTTGGTGTAGATGTTTTTCTACTTTTTCACAATGTGATGCGATCTCAGTCGTTCCTCAAGTCGCTGTGATACTCACAGAACGAAATTGGACCGACCTCAGCCGATTGTAGCAGCCATCACCTGCCTTTCATTTCTTGTCTTTTCAATGTTGCTTTCTTGACTTGATTCCAATTATATGTTGGCCTTAATTTTTGTGTTAAAATTGTTTTTCCGCAAATTATTTCTATTTCAACAAATAATCATTCAAGTAAATACTTGAGAGGCAGTATAGACGCGTCATGTACATCGACAGGCTACATACTAGTTGAGCATATTACAGTATCCTGTAGATTGGGGTGATAGTTCTCATGATTGTAGCCCACTTGTCTTTCCCCGAAAAGGAATCTTGTCAATTAATGATGCAGGGACATTTAGAACGTCTATATAGCCTAGTCCAAAACCCACTTAACAACATGATTTGCCTCCTCAGTTCACATGTTTCTATGCTATTTCTAAGCACACAGTTGGTTCTTGAAAGCCTATCGAGCATTTTACTCATTTCGTTAAAATACTGTAATTGATCGTTTTTTTTATCATTTTCAATTTCATTCCAAATTCTTCAGAAATTTGTCAAATCGTAAAGAACATGAGATCTACTGAGCACGAGTTTTCTACAAGTCAGGACTTCCGGTACTCTTCTCTCATCTCACCTACTGTTAGTTTACTTCTACAATTCGTTTTGACTGTGTACACAACCACCCTCCCGACGTATCACCTTCGCTCCTCTCGAATGCATTTCACTAGTCAACTCGGAGAAAATTCAATTTTAGGTTTTGGGATCTGCCATTCAGGCAAATAACCTCGATGCCAAAAACTTCTCGTACCCGCAGATAATCAAGGAGTTGGGCACTCATGCCAACACTACACTAGTTTAGAGCCGAATTCTAGGATTCATCGGAAAAAAATGTCACTCAGCCCTATATTATTTTTCGGTGGCAAATTCTCGAAAGTTACGATACACCGATGAAAATCCATCGAGAAATCACTTAACTGTAATTCTAGACACCACCTCTACGGTAGTTGTATGTGTGATGAGTGCGTGAAGCTGCTTGTCATATTAACAATTAGAAGGTAAATTTTTTACAAATTGATGCAATCTTGGACGGAAAATAATGAAGCCTCCCTGTCCCATTCTCCATGTTTGAACGGAAAATATGGCCTATACTAAAATTGCCCAGTATGGTAATATATTATTGCAGAAGTACTCCCTGAATTATTTAGAAATATTATCTTTTCAATTGCTAAGTTTCACTGCATTAAACATCTCAGATGCCCTGGCCATATGAGTAGAATCGCCTAATTAGCATTCTTACTTCCTAGTAAGATAACTTGGTAATCCCAGGTGGCGGCCTATTGCGGGAATTTTGTTGTGTCCCCGGAAATCACTCTAAAATTTTAGTGAAAATAAGCCAATTAGTGGCTCTTAAATAGCCCGCCGCAATGCCCATGACAGAATTTCTTGGAATTTCAACAGTTATAGTATGGCTGTTTTTAAGCCACACTATTTTCTATTAATTATTAAAGTGCATCAGAGTTTTTCGTTGGAATTTCGAATGAAAGTCAGTGACTAAGCTAAGTCATGAGTTCGAAGTCATACAGTAAATCATGACAAGAAGGCCACGGGGCTTATGTATCAACGGGGCTTATGTATAGACCACTGCTTCCAATTGTCGGGGTCGCTAGTTTTATGGAACCATCCGGAGCTTCTTCCAGTGGTAAAGATTTTGCTCTCTGATGCGGTCCCGACAATACCAGAAACGCTGGAAATATATCTAATATGTTGAGTATTTATTCCCAAGGGTTAGTTTGAATTGAAAACAGCCAGTCCGAATATACGTGTCGTGATTCATCTTTTGGTCAATCCATGATTTAGGAAAATGATTGTTGAAATAATTTACGATCGGTCGGCAGTAGTGCGCTGCCACTCCATCCTGCATGAAGATGCTCCTATCCTCAGTGACATTCGGTATCACTTTATACAGCATGGAAAGGAAGCTTTTACCATTCATTGTCAGTTTCTTCTAAAGAAAAATGCTCCAATTTGCGCTTCATAAGAAAGTACCAGCCCAAGCTTTTTGTTTAGACTGCGTTGATTCCATGGATTTTGTGTTAAGGTATTTCTTGTGACCAGAACCGCTCCGCAGAAAGCAGTCCTTCCAAACATTGAAACAGCTGAAACCCGCAATTCCCAGTGGCTTCATGAAAAAATCTTCACAATTAAAGACAGATCTTGTATCGTGTGACGTCTTTGGTATGAATTCAATAGAAAATGAGAGCTCACGAGAAATAATGCCTTTTAATTTAGAATGTAAAATTTTTGAACGAAATAAAAGTTTATTTTTGAAACATGTGGCTGATTTTTTTTTTCGTTATGGGAGGGGGAGTCCTCTCATTAAAACATTCTATCTAGCCTTCAAAAGCAGCTCTTGAAAATAGTCGTTTTTTCGAGAACATGCAATGTTCTAGCGCATCTGGCAAAAACTGATGATTGAAAAAGCATCAGTGCAAATATTATGCCATTTATTTACTTTTGCTGACTGAGGATTCATTGGCATCTTATAACAACAGACCCCAACTTCCTGCATGTAAGCTTTCAAAACTAATTGGATTGTGGATGATATCGAATGATCGATAAATCTTTTCTACTTTAAGGAGGCCCCCCCATTTCCGATTTGACAATCCGATTTAATTTTTGATTAGCAGTCCCCCTTAATTGCACATTCTGGATAAAAACACGTAATGAGTACAACATGAATTTGTTTCTTTTTCATGTGATTCTAAATGATATTTCTGAGGCATGGTTATGTTCGTAAGCTTTCGCTAATGATGAAGCTTTGCAAATAAGTAATGTTGCAACTTACAAAATGAACGTTTGGACTATTCAGCCATCGAAGATCGATGGGTTTTGACCTATGAACTAATTCGTATACTACGGTCGTCATCGCGCAAAAATGGCGTAACTCAAAAAAAGCATGATTCGAGAAAATCACGAAAAACCGTTTTCTCTGAAAAAATCTATATAATCAAAGACAAATGCAAGTACCATTGGTATAGAGGACAACATCACAACTTCGAATATATAACTTTTTTTATCCTATTACCCAATTGAAAGCATCTGTTCTGACAAAAAAGTTGCAAAAATAAGATACGGTTCACGCCATTTTCCTTCTGAAAAAATCGTCGTCAATGTATGTTACACGTTACCCATTTTCTTATTACATTTTATTGAGTTTTCCTGTTACTTTGCAGCATTTTTGCCATAGCTTGGTGAAAAATAGACGCAATAATTTTGGTTTACATGGACCGCATTATCTACGATTAGAAGCCTAAGAGAATAAGTGACTTAATTAAAAAATAAGTAAAGTCATTAATCTGAAAGGACATGAAAAGTTATTGAAAACCATGAATAATGATTCCTTAGGAGTAATTACAGAAGTCAACCTAATCCGAGAATGCATGGTTCGTAGTTTTGCATCATTATCCTGAATTCCTACAGGTTATGATAGGGGTAGAGTTGCAGTACCTTTAGTCTCACAGCTCAATTTTGCTTATTGATTACGCTACTTTCTTCTGCGACCGTAGATAATACCTTTAGAAAGCCATAAATTACTGTAGTTTCAAACCTACCTATACGATGACCGAACCTATAAATTATCGCTATGAATAAAAGCGATTATTTTAGGCGAATTGTGTAACATGCACATGTATGATTTCATCAGAAAATGGTTGATGTTTCATATACAAAGCAACCTACACACGAAACAATGAGTAAAAAAATTCACTAACTTAAAAAAAAACGAGAAACAGGAGGTGGTCAGCAATTCGATGATGACAAAGATTGAAATGTCATTACTTACATGTATCAGGTATTCAGCAAAATGGAACACACAGCATTATATTTGTTATAAACACTGTAGGGAAGGTTGTCATAGAAAGCAATGATAATCAGGATAATAACTTTATTTATTTCCTTGTAAGTCTTTTTAATTTTCTTCGGGAGAATGGGATCAAACCGGAATATAATCTTGTAATTGAGAGATCTCTTTTTCGGTTTCTTTGTGGCAGAAGAGTGAAAACCTTTGAGTATCATCGGAAAGCTTATGGAATATATCGTGCCGGGAGAGATCACATCTATACTCTTCGTCACTTCCGATACGTTTGGGTCTCCTTTCGTATAGCCTGTCGACGGATGCTCGTGTCCTGTATTACTTTTCTTCATTATTATTTGAAGAAACTGTAGGATAGATAATTGGCACTTGAAAAGGAGAAGGATTCTTTCTTGCAGATATAACCAAATTACAGTATCTGCGGGCACATGTAGGTCAATATTCTTTTGGAGTTATCTCTATTTTATTGAGTGAGCAAATCTACCACCATCTGTGTATGTCCTTTCTCTAGGTATTTAAAAAAAAGATTTTATTCACTTTTGCCCATTGTGAAACGGAAGAAAGGAGAGTGCAATTTTCGATTTTGTGACCCGCAACCATCCATCACGTCCAAAATGAATTTTGTTTTCAATTCTTCTCACATGGTGAGCTATTATCCAAGATAATCAATTCAGCAATTAGTGAATTCGTTTGCTGATAGACCGCCGTTTATTTCAGTCCAAACATAGCAATGGATATCTTGGATAGAGTTTGTTGTAGATAGTATAATTGTGTAAGTTCATTGTACTTAAATTTTTCTTTTTGTTCAACAATCTTTATTTTCTTTTTTTTGTATAATTTTTACTTTTAATTATCCATATATTTTGTTAATTTTTTGTTTTTTCATTATTTTTATTTTTCTTTTTTTATATTTTTTTCTTATTTACCTTTTTTTCATTATTGTTAAATTTTTACCTGTTTTTTATTATAATTCTTTGTTGTATATTTCATTAACTATGTCATTTTGTTTGTTTATTTTGTTTATTATTCTTGTTTATTTTCTAGTTTAGTCTTTTGTTAGTAAACTAAGTTTTTTTTGTATGTTTTAATTTATATTTCTCTATATGTTTGTCCTTTTTTTTTTTTTTTCTGTATTTCGTTTTTCATTTTTTATTTATCTTCTATAATCATTATTTTTACCCAACAACATAAATCCATAAAAGAATCCTAGAATATATAACTATTATTAGTTACCTTATAAAGTGTGAATACTATAATAACTTCCCCAAAAAAAGACAAATTTAAAGTAAAACCAATCACCAGTAGTTCCACTTATATACAACTATAAGAATATTAATTATTCTTAGAATATTTTATCAACAAAATACTGAATTTTTTAAAACATATTCAAGTTAAAATTACAAGAAGCAAACCCTAAAAACAGACTAACACATAGACCACTAAATAATATACAAGAATTATATAAAAAAACCAACAAACAAATAACAAACACCAAAACCCACACAAAACATAATAAAAAGACAAAATCCAATATATAAACGACAAAGTAAAACGAAAAAAAATATAACCAAAAATAAAAAATAAAATAAAACATACAACCAATACAAACAAACAAAACAATACACTACGAATACATAACAAAACCCTTCACAAAGAGAAACTTAATTTACCAGATATTAACCTTGAAACATCTCCCACTAATATTCCAATATAAACCTACAGTATAGAATAACATAATATATATTATTTTCAAAAACAATCAAATTAAAACACTTAAAATATACTTTTTAGTATAAGAATATATATCAGATAGTATTTTTCTAAAAGTACAAAGAACTGCATTCAACTTCGGAATTTGGTTCGGACCGCATGAAACATCAGCAGTTATAGCAATCAAGCCTCCCCGCGGGTTTTGCCATTTTCTATTGTATCTAGTCGTTTGATAACTAGCTAGCACAGTCTTTCAATTTCAAGTGGAGTGATAAGTTTCATCATCTGTGCTTCCTTGTTAAGACCTGTTCAAACATCGCATTGGTCTTTACGGGTTGAAATATTTCGATGTTCTTTTCTTTAATAAGCCTATGAATGTTGTTAGGAAACGGGGTCATTTTGCCGTTCATTTTGTTTGTACGCAACCAGACAAAATACTTCAGATGTACATTTGGTACACTCGTGAATTCGTATGGCCAAGGTATATGCTTATCACTTGACTTCCTGCACTAGTGAGATGAAACATTGTCCAAAGAATCAACAAATCGTTTTGCAATATCAATGCGCTCCTTCTTGACAAGATTCTGACCAATGAAGCCTATTTTCCCTCGTAATATTGGTACTACTTTTAGATAATCCATGTGTGGATTTTGCTAGCCATTTCGAAATAGTTCGATGCATATTCGGAAAGTATTTTTGGAACCTACTCCGCCTTTAATTATCACCGCTCGCCGGAGCGAGGTCTTCTTCACGGGGGAGAGGGTAGTGTAAGGTGAGAGCTTTAAGTAGACTAATTTTATTCTGCTTTTAATACCTCAATTATTATTTCATTGTGCTCGAGGCGGGAAACGATCTTACTACCCCTTAACCACGTTTAGGTGAGCAGAACTTAGTTTTGAGGGTGTTGGTTGCGGTTCGCGAGAACAACAACCAGCAGCATCAAGTTATTATGAATGTGACTAATCTGTTCGATGATAAAATTTCAGACGAGCTGGAACAGTTGGTTTTACAACCGGAGCAATCCGAGCAGCCTTCACCTCGACGCAAGTCGAGAGTCACCAGTTCGTTCACCTGCTAGAATCACGACTCAGTCGCCTCAGTCTTCTCGTGATCGCCAGACGACGTCGCCGCGCAAGCCTCACGTTCGTTGGGTCGACGAAGCAGAGGATCAATCCCTGGGACCTACTCCGACGCTGTCGGTAAGTAAGCAATTGTCATCTCCCTGTATAGGCCTAAACATACCTAGCGTGAAATCACAAGACGACAGTTTCACTACTCTATTGCCATCGAAACAAGATACTGACAGTAGCATGCTGTCATAATCGGATTACATTATTAAGACTAGAACGGACAGCGTCGATCTAATATACTACCTGCTGATGGCCACAAGCGAATGTTCCTACCGAGTGGCTCTAATTCTGAAAGTTGGTTTACTATGCTATTCGGGTATACAAACAAAAGCGCAGTTTTTAAATTGTCGAAACTTTTATTCAATTTCTTCTTGCTTACTTTTGAACGTAAGCAAGATTTCGCTAACTCGAAGAATTCAGATTTTACTAACAAGTAGATTTCTACTATTCTACGGCGAATTTCAATCCAATATTCTAGCTCCAACAAGACCACAAAGCACTTAAGCCAGTGAAACCAGAAAATAGCAGTTAACTCAACAAAATCATAGTGTTAAAACAGAAAAAAACTCATTTTCACCATAAAAAAAGGAAATTTCAATAAAAACTTCCATACTAGCCAGAAGATTATCCCACTATCAAGTAGATTTCTAGTAATGCACACCCTGAAGTACCTCCAACTCGATTGGGAGCCCTGCAAGCCTCTTACTTTCTCTGCAATCAGTCTTTGAATGAAGTTTCCCTCACACACCAACTATAGGCCAACTCTACAGCAAATTAAGCTCAACTTTTCGATCCACTAACCAGAAGATTGTCCAGCTATTAAGTAGATTTCTAGTAATGCACACCCTGAAGTACCTCCAACTCGATTGGGAGCCTGCAAACCTCTTACTTTCTCCCCAATCAGTCTTTGAATGAAGTTTCCCTCACACACCAACTATAGGCCAACTCTACAGCAAATTAAGCTCAACTTTTCGATCCACTAACCAGAAGATTGTCCCACTATCAAGTAGATTTCTAGTAATGCACACCCTGAAGTACCTCCAACTCGATTGGGAGCCCTGCAAGCCTCTTACTTTCTCTGCAATCAGTCTTTGAATGAAGTTTCCCTCGCACACCAACTACAGGCCAACTCTACAGCAAATTAAGCTCAAGTTTTCGATCCACTAACCAGAAGATTGTCCTACTATCAAGTAGATTTCTAGTAATGCACACCCTGAAGTACCTCCAACTCGATTGGGAGCCATGCAAACCTCTTACTTACTTTCTCCCCAATCAGTCTTTGAATGAAGTTTCCCTCACACACCAACTCTACGGCAAATTAAGCTCAAGTTTTCGATCCACTAACCAGAAGATTGTCCTACTATCAAGTAGATTTCTAGTAATGCACACCCTGAAGTACCTCCAACTCGATTGGGAGCCCTGCAAGCCTCTTACTTTCTCTGCAATCAGTCTTTGAATGAAGTTTCCCTCGCACACCAACTACAGGCCAACTCTACAGCAAATTAAGCTCAACTTTTCGATTCACTAACCAGAAGATTGTCCTACTATCAAGTAGATTTCTAGTAATGCACACCCTGAAGTACCTCCAACTCGATTGGGAGCCCTGCAAACCTCTTACTTACTTTCTCCCCAATCAGTCTTTGAATGAAGTTTCCCTCACACACCAACTCTACGGCAAATTAAGCTCAACTTTTCGATCCACTAACCAGAAGATTGTCCTACTATTAAGTTGATTTCTAGTAATGCACACCCTGAAGTACCTCCAACTCGATTGGGAGCCCTGCAAGCCTCTTACTTTCTCTGCAATCAGTCTTTGAATGAAGTTTCCCTCGCACACCAACTACAGGCCAACTCTACAGCAAATTAAGCTCAAGTTTTCGATCCACTAACCAGAAGATTGTCCTACTATCAAGTAGATTTCTAGTAATGCACTCCCTGAAGTACCTCCAACTCGATTGGGAGCCATGCAAACCTCTTACTTTCTCCCCAATCAGTCTTTGAATGAAGTTTACCTCACACACCAACTGTAGGCCAACTCTACAGCAAATTAAGCTCAACTTTTCGATACACTAACCAGAAGATTGTCCAACTATCAAGTT
>CAJQUW010003883.1:0-67469 GCA_907163375.1 Prostheceraeus crozeri
TTTGTCAAAAGTAATGAAAATCATAATTTACAGAGAATCATACAAAATGTCACATATTGCGAATGTCAAAATCATACGACTGAAATACAATATCATCTCAAAAGAAAAATGAGATAAAAAACCCACTTTGTCGTGTATCTTTAGACATGGAATATCCATTGACATTTTACTATCTGTAATTCATGATCGTGGAAGTACGAGGAAAGAATGAGCATTCATATTTTTCAGCTTGGAATGATGCAAGAGTTCAGGTATGTATTTATGAAGGACGTGCTTTTTGTTAAAAGCCACCTTCTTAAAAAGCTTCAGGCTGATCAATTCACGACGGCATTGGAGTTGATTTCTAGCATAGCAAAGTCGATTATTTTCCACAAGATTTCCATGTATAAGTTTGAAGGCCCGATAATCAATACTTTGTGTCTTCTTACTAAGTCACTTGGGTAAATGCACAAAAGTCGGACAAGCATATTCTAACATCGATTGAATGATACCAGTATGCACAAGTTTTAAATTACTCACACTCACAAAGTGCTCCAACTAACGCAAGACAAAGAATCGGCGGTTGCACTTTTTGACCACATTTGCAGTATGATGATCTCATGTTAACCTGTTATTCAGGGTGACATCGAGCATCATTTCACCTACTACAGGCAACGGCAATTGACCACAGACATCCAAGCTATATTATTACGTTGACATGGTAAAATTTTTGACTTCTCTTTGTTTAGGGAAATGTTATTTTTAGTACAACATTCTTCAGTATTGCTGAGTTCGATTTGAATTTCATCACCAAGGTTGCCGTTGCGTTTGATGGGTAGGATTGAATAAATATCGTCCGCATATTTTGCTTGCTATGTTGTAGGAAGCTTAGATCTTATATCACTTGTGAAGACTGAAAACAACGTTGGGCCAATTACTGAGCCCTGAGGAATGCCTCTTCTCGTAACTTTTGGAGGGGAATGCGATCCCTGCACTTTTGCTTTAAAATATCTGTTTCGGAGGTAGGAATATAGCCATTGGATAAATCCTCATTGGAAGCTCAATTCTTGTAGCTTTAATATCAGCAGCTTGTTGATAATTGATGGAATCGAAAGCTGAGGTCATGTCCAAAGAAGTTATTGCCGTTCCATTAGTCGTAAAGTCATCATAATTTTCCAAGAGCATTCTCGACTAAGTCAATCAATGCTCTAGTTGTTGAGTGTTTAGGCCTAAATCCATGTTGATTATCACTCAAGTATGCACTGTAAACCGTAGACCGACAACTATCCTACAAAATTACTGACAAAATCAACCGACGATTGTCACCTCCAATATCCGGCGATATCCGACGAATTTGTAGGTTCTCCACCGACATCGAAACAGATGCTTTGTATGCAAATTAACTAAACAAGAACTGTTGAATATTGATTGATTTTTTCGATTAGTGATTGCTTGACTTTTGGGCAATCTGTATTAATGTGTGGCAAAACCATGATTTATTTTGACATAATTTAATTAATCACCTACATTTTTGATAAAATTTAAGCTATAATTCATTGCTATTCATTTTATCGCTTTTTGTCAGATATTGTAGGTGTTCAGTGGCAATCATACTACAAGAACTAACAATGACCGACAAAATAGATTTTGTAGGATAAATGTCAGTCAATTGCCAGTCCGGTTTACAGTGTGGCTCTATGTTCATCCACATTTTGCGCATCACAAGTCTTTCAAAGATTTTAGAGATCGATGGGAAAATGCTTACAGGTTGTATTTTTTCAACTGAAGGGTGTAGTTTTTGGAACGGGAGTTATAACTGCCATCTTCCAGATCTGGCTTCATATATAATTTTCAGTGACAATGCAATAAACTCCTCGTCGGGATGTAATCAACACCAGCTGATTTACTTCATGACAGATTTTCAATTGGACAAATTATTCCTCTTCACTTATACTGAGATTCCAATCATTAAACGCTAGAAGTTCATGATTACAGTCGTATAAATAATCTTCGTATTTAAGACTGGAAGCGTTGAAAATTGGATTACCTAAAACCGCGACGGTGTCATGATTGACGCCTTTCAATATCTTATATTGTACTGCATGTTACTGACCTGGAAACTTTTCTTTCGATTTTTAGTCATTACTTTATTCAGGCTATTTATATGTTGACAATCAGGCACTACTAAATACGGAGATACCGAAATGCCTAATATTTCGTCATTTGAATAATGCATGTCAGTTACAAAATTGATTTTCTACGAGTATGTACTCTCATATATTCCTTATGCTGTTAAAAATTCGCAGCGCACTCCGATTGACGGCATCGTTGTGGGATCCTAGCTACTGCAAGTGTGCAAGCAAATGGAAGTTACTTGACGTTTCAACAAGCGATCTCAGTGTTGGAAGACGATCAGAGCGAAATGTCTTCAAGTCATGGCTGTAAGTCACGGACACGTACGCGATCGACAGTGACAATTCCCTCTATGCCTTCAATTTGATATTCGACGATGCCATGATCAACTGCGTCATGAAGTATGGAGTCGAAGAAGTTCGTCGTCAAGGGGATGATATATAGTTATCGACAAATCCGAATTTCTTGCATTCATCGTGATTCTGATTATTGGGGGTGCTACTACAGCATCGAAATTTGACATGGAAATGTTGTGGAACAAAAAGTGGGGCCTTCCAATTGTGGTGAACATTATTTCTCGGGACCGATTAGTAAGGACTTAGTATGTCCCACAACAGAATCTCACAGTAGATGAGCAGCTCTCGCCATGTAGAGTTCCATGTCCATTCATCATTTATATGCAGAACAAGCCCAACAAATTCGGTATCAAGTTCTGGATTCTATGCGAGGTGGAGGGTAACTTCTTTTTGAATGGATTCCTTTACCTTAGGTCAATTGGGTAAACACGTTGTGCTAAAGTTGATGTTGCCATATGTTTGGAAACGAAATAACGTGACCACGGACAATTTCTTCACATCAAGAACTTTGGCCGAGGACTTATTGAAGGTTGATACACCATTGTTGGTACAATAAGGCGAACAAGAAGAGAAATACCAAGAAGACTACTTGCGAGTTAGACTTCAAGTGATCTATCTGTACGGTTGTGATGCCTACATGCTCGTTGAAAAACCAACCATACTTGTAGCGTACGAAGGGGAAAAATTGTTGTTCTTGTCTTCCCTACATGATTCCTGCAAGATAAAGGACAACAACAAAAAAGTACCGGAGCCCATTGCATTCTACAATGCTACTAAGACTGGAGTGAATGTTATGGATTCTATGACGCGAAAGTATGCCACAAAGCATCCTACTCGTCGTTGGCCCATCACTGTGTTTTACAACATTCTCGATATATCAATTATCAATTCATGGATGCTCTACAAAAAATGTCTGAACATTCAATTACCTCCCCAGTCATTCATACTGCAACTTAGTAAACAACTGTGTTCCTTTCACCACAGATCAGTCCCGCCAACTCCTCGTGATTATTTTGCCTGTACAGCACCCGCCCCCCCATCAAAAAGGCGAAATTGTCAAGTTAGTGCTCACCGCAAGAAAACAAACACAGTCTGCAGTGTTTGCGGGAATCTGCGTTGCGGAGTGTGTATGATACCTAAGAAAGAGACCTACGTTACCTGTACCTGTGTTGACTGTGTTTGAGGTTCTTGGTCATCGTCATGATTGCAACAAATAACAAATGATTATCAACAGTTAGAACTCTTTATTTCTGTTCCTGTGAATTGAGGGACGAGATCATATGATCCGGTAAACAAAAAATATGGAATAATAAATGTTTCAATTAATTACATAATTAAAAGCGTCATATTTGACGCCTTCCGCGGTAAATGGTTAATTTAGTGAAGATTTAAGATCCTTGACATAAAAAAGCGGCTAATTGGCACTTAAGTTATCGTCTTTAACAGGGGTGCACAACATGTGGCCCGCGTCGAGATATTCTGTGGCCCGCGAGCAAGATCGGAAGAGTTGAAACTTGAAAGGGTTATTGAAACTTGAAAAGGTTATGATAGCAATACAATAGTTAAATTCTCTTCTGACACAATTTCATTTGATAAATCTGAGTCACAGTCTCTTAGTCGAATGTACGGCAATAGTTGAATTCATTTCAACTCGCAGTTTCTCACGTACATCAGCTATTGGATGGAGGTACGGCGAAGGGAGAAGCAGTGAGGCGAGTCATCGTCATGTGACGACAATGACCGACAAGGGATTTTCCGTCTCCATACAGAACAATGTCAGAAACAACATGCGCAATACGACTAACTATAAACCAGCCGTTAAGTCTGCATTTCACTTTCACTCGCGACGTGTGCATCTCTGACATCTACGCCTCATTACATTCACCATTCGTTATAAGGTTTTTTACCATGTCATCATCATCAGCAAAGAAAAGGAAAATTGACACTGAACATCGCAGATTTAATCCAGAATGGACAATAAAGTATTTTTTCATCGAATCGTACCGGAATTGCATTTGTCTTATTTGCAATGAGGGCATTTCTGTTCCCAAAGAATATAACGTTAAGCGGCATCATACAACAAAACATTCTGCAGAATTGCAACTTGAAGATAAAGAAAGAATGGAAAAAGTAGAAAAGTTAAAAGCGCGACTACAGAAGCAACAAACATTGTTGAAGAAAGGAGATTCAACGCCAGAGTCAGCAACGCTTGCCAGCTTATTGCGACCACCGGTAGATCATTCAGTGATGGGGAATTCGTCAAGAAAAGTGCTATTATTTTGTGTCCAGAGAAAAAGACTTCATTTGAATCAGCTCCATTATCACGATCTACAGTTCCTCGTCGTCTAGATGACATAGGTTCTGACATCAAGAGACAATTGAAAGATTTGTGTAAGAACGTCGAACATTTCTCTTTAGCGTGTGATGAAAGCGCTGTGGATACCGCTCAACTACTCGTGTTTATTCGTGGCGTCGACAAAGACTTCAATATCACACAAGAGCTTCTTGATCTCCGGTCAATGAAATTTAATACGACTGGACATGAAATACACACAGAATTATGTGCTGCACTACAAACAACGGACTTGCCTATATCGAAATTGGCAAGCATTTGCACTGATGGATGCCCTTCCATGGTTGGAAAAGACAACGGAGCAGTAAGTCTCTTGCTTAAAAGCGTACCTAATGCTGATCAAAAGGTAAGCCAATTCCATTGCTTTATCCATAATCAGGGTTTGTGCTTAAAAGTGATCCAATATAATCATGTTATGCACATTGTGGTCAAAATTGTCAATAACATTCGATCACGAGGTCTCCGTCACCAACAATTTCGTAATTTTCTGAAAGAAATTGAATCTGAGTATGGTGATCTTTTATATCACACTGAAATACGATGGCTTAGTCGTGGTGCGGTGCTACAGCGATTTGTCGGTTTGATAAGTGAAATCCGCACATTTTTTCATTCGATTTATATAGAGTTCGATGAGTTAGGCGATAGTCAGTGGCTGATTGATTTGGCCTTCCTCACTGATATAACAACACATCTGAATAATTTGAATCTTCAGTTACAAGGCCAAAACCATTTTATGACAGACTTATTCTGCGCTATTAAAGCATTTCAATTAAAATTAGAGCTGTTTGAAAGCCATATGAGAGCGTCAAACTTAATTCATTTCCCTACTTGCTGTACATTTATGACCGAAAATATTGATGCATGTTCGCTGACGATATCAAGCAACTACGCTTGGAAAGCGATAGGCGGTTCCAGAAAATTGATGGGTATGAGTTTGATTTATTTAGGGACCCCTTTTCTGTTGAAGTTAAAGATGCCCCTCCACAGATGCAGCTCGAACTCATAGACATCAAAACGTCTGATTCCGAAGTGAGAAGATTCAGAAGCGAGACGATACTTGATTTTTATAAAGAACTCAACAGTGAAAAGTACTCAAAGATAAAAGAAAATGCCAGGAGAGTTGCTTGTATGTTCGGAAGTACGTATATTTGTGAGTCTACATTTTCATTGTTGAAACTGACAAAGTCAAAATTGAGGTCGCGTTTATGTGACAAAAATTTGTCAAATTCACTGAGAGTCGCCACCAAATTCACCAAATTTGGCTCAACATTCGAGTGAGCCAAATTTGGTAAACTTGGCCAGAGATAAGAAATGTAACACTTCTCACTGACTTGAAATTGTTATTTCATGTTCAACAGTCCATTTTAGCTGTACATTTTGCGCTCTTTCTTTTTCTACATGTACCGAATCTAGAAATATCGTGGTAGCTAATACATAATGCTACATATGCACGTGCGTTTATTTGTAGTAGCGGATTTAAATTATATTGCAAGTGTATTATTATTTATGAAATCAATCTAAATGTGCTTCTATATTAATAATCTCTAAAGTTAATAATCATTGTCACTTTTATATATGAATATCATGCCCATTTTTAATGAGATATCAAAATATTGTTGACCTACCTATTGTTGATCAACCTATTGTTGACATAAGACCTAAATCATTTAATTATGTAATTATCATGTTTGAAAATATACATATATGTGGCCCGCTAGATATAGTCATGAGAAATGTTGGCCCGCCTCGAAAATAAGTTGAGCACTATGATAGTCAACTAATCTTATCATGATTATTGAAAATGTGACGGTGATGGACGGATTTTAAGCACGAAAGCGTCAAATTTGACGCCGCTGCGGTTCTAGTGTTAAACTGCAACTTATCTGCATCAAGAAATATGTATAGTAATAGTAATACTGGCATGTGGAATCGTCTGTTAAATCAAGGGACTGACTCAGACCAATCCATATGCCAGTATTGCTATTACCACATATTTCTTTCACTATTTTCCAAATGGCATGTTTCGACTCTTTTTAATTTTGTCGGCATATAATTGTTTTGACTTGCAGATCTCAGCTCTAACTTTTGTCTTTAAGTAGTTATACTTTTCCCAATCATCAACACGATAAGCTTGCTATCAAAGACTAACTTAAGGGGATAACCATTCCTTATGACGAGAAGTCATATATACAAGTCTTTGAGGTATTGCATAGTCAACACTGATAGCTAAGATGTAAGGAAAGGTTTCGCACAGTTCATCCACACTGATGTCAGAATTCATGAATACATTCCACTCAATTTCACACGGTACACGCGATACACACTCCGCAACGCAGATTCCCGCAAACACTGCAGACTGTGTTTGTTTTGTTGCGGTGAACACTAACTTGACAATTTCGCTTTTTTGATGGAGGGCCGGGTGCTGTACAGGCAAAATAATCACGAGGAGTTGGCGGGACTGATCTGCGGTGAAAGGAACACAGTTGTTTACCAAGTTGCAGTATGAATGACTGGGGAGGTAATTGAATGTTCAGACATTTTTTGTAGAGCATCCATGAATTGATAATTGATATATCGAGAATGTTGTAAAACACAGTGATGGGCCAACGTCGAGTAGGATGCTTTGTGGAATACTTTCGCGTCATAGAATCCATAACATCTACTCCAGTCTTAGTAGCATTGTAGAATGCAATGGGCTCCGGTACTTTTTTGTTGTTGTCCTTTATCTTGCAGGAATCATGTGGGGAAGACAAGAACAACATTTTCCCCTTCGTACGCTACAAGCATGGTTGGTTTTTCAACGAGCATGTAGGCATCACAACCGTACAGATAGATCACTTGAAGTCTAACTCGCAAGTAGTCTTCTTGGTATTTCTCTTCTTGTTCGCCTTATTGTACCAACAATGGTGGTATCAACCTTCAATAAGTCCTCGGCCAAAGTTCTTGATGTGAAGAAATTGTCCGTGGTCACGTTATTTCGTTTCCAAACATATGGCAACATCAACTTTAGCACAACGCGTTTACCCAATTGACCTAAGGTAAAGGAATCCATTCAAAACGAAGTTACCCTCCACCTCGCATAGAATCCAGAACTTGATACCGAATTTGTTGGGCTTGTTCTGCATATAAATGATGAATGGACATCGAACTCTACATGGCGAGAGCTGCTCATCTACTGTGAGATTCTGTTGTGGGACATACTAAGTCCTTTGACTGTTTTCAAATAATCGATTCCATGATAGAACGGAATCGGTCCCGAGAAATAATGTTCACCACAATTGGAAGGCCCCACTTTTTGTTCCACAACATTTCCATGTCAAATTTCGATGCTGTAGTAGCACCCCCAATAATCAGAATCACGATGAATGCAAGAAATTCGGATTTGTCGATAACTATATATCATCCCCTTGACGACGAACTTCTTCGACTCCATACTTCATGACGCAGTTGATCATGGCATCGTCGAATATCAAATTGAAGGCATAGAGGGAATTGTCACTGTCGATCGCGTACGTGTCCGTGACTTACAGCCGTGACTTGAAGACATTTCGCTCTGATCGTCTTCCAATACTGAGATCGCTTGTTGAAACGTCAAGTAACTTCCATTTGCTTGCACACTTGCAGTAGCTAGGATCCCACAACGATGCCGTCAATCGGAGTGCGCTGCGAATTTTTAACAGCATAAGGAATATATGAGAGTACATACTCGTAGAAAATCAATTTTGTAACTGACATGCAATATTCAAATGACGAAATATTAGGCATTTCGGTATCTCCGTATTTAGTAGTGCCTGATTGTCAACATATAAATAGCCTGAATAAAGTAATGACTAAAAATCGAAAGAAAAGTTTCCAGGTCAGCAACATGCAGTACAATATAAGATATTGAAAGGCGTCAATCATGACACCGTCGCGGTTTTAGGTAATCCAATTTTCAACGCTTCCAGTCTTAAATACGAAGATTATTTATACGACTGTAATCATGAACTTCTAGCGTTTAATGATGATTGGAATATATAAATGAAGAGGAATTATTTGTCCAATTGAAATCTGTCATGAAGTAAATCAGCTGGTGTTGATTACATCCCGACGAGGATAAACTCTGAAATGATCGAATTTATTGCATTTTTACTGAAAATTATATATGAAGCCAGATCTGGAAGATGGCAGTTATAACTCCCGTTCCAAAAACTACACCCCTTCAGTTGAAAAAATACAACCTGTAAGCATTTTCCCATCGATCTCTAAAATCTTTGAAAGACTTGTGATGCGCAAAATGTGGATGAACATAGAGCCACACTATAAACCGTTGACTGACAATTGACAGACATTTATCCTACAAAATCTATTTTGTCGGTCATTGTTAGTTCTTGTAGTATGATTGCCACTGAACACCTACAATATCTGACAAAAAGCGATAAAATGAATAGCAATGAATTATAGCTTAAATTTTATCAAAAATGTAGGTGATTAATTAAATTATGTCAAAATAAATCATGGTTTTGCCACACATTAATACAGATTGCCCAAAAGTCAAGCAATCACTAACCGAAAAAATCAATCAATATTCAACAGTTTTTGTTTAGTTAATTTCCATACAAAGCATCTGTTTCGATGTCGGTGGAGAACTTACAAATTCGTCGGATATCGCAGGATATTGGAGGTGACAATCGTCGGTTGATTTTGTCAGAAATTTTGTAGGATAGTTGTCGGTCTACGGTTTACAGTGCATACTTGAGTGATAATCAACATGGATTTTGGCCTAAACACTCAACAACTGGAGCATTGATTGACTTAGTCGAGAATGCTCTGGAAAATTATGATGACTTTACGACTAGTAATTGGCTCAGTAATTGGCCCAACGTTGTTTTCAGTCTTCACAAGTGATATAAGACCTAAGCTTCCTACAACATAGCAAGTAAAATATGCGGACGATATTTATTCAATCCTACCCATCAAACGCAACGGCAACCTTGGTGATGAAATTCAAATCGAACTCAGCAATACTGAAGAATGTTGTACTGAAAATAACATTTCCCTAAACAAAGAGAAATCAAAAATTTTACCATGTCAACGTAATAATATAGCTTGGATGTCTGTGGTCAATTGCCGTTGCCTGTAGTAGGTGAAATGACTATGCTCGGTGTCACCCTGAATAACAGGTTAACATGAGATCATCATACTGCAAATGTGGTCAAAAAGTGCAACCGCCGATTCTTTGTCTTGCGTTAGTTGGAGCACTTTGTGAGTGTGAGTAATTTAAAACTTGTGCATACTGGTATCATTCAATCGATGTTAGAATATGCTTGTCCGACTTTTGTGCATTTACCCAAGTGACTTAGTAAGAAGACACAAAGTATTGATTATCGGGCCTTCAAACTTATACATGGAAATCTTGTGGAAAATAATCGACTTTGCTATGCTAGAAATCGTCTCCAATGCCGTCGTGAATTGATCAGCCTGAAGCTTTTTAAGAAGGTGGCTTTTGACAAAAAGCACGTCTACAATGCTACATTCGTTCAAGCTACTCGGTTACAGTCCTGGACATTCATTCCAGTATAACACCCACCAATTCAGCTACTGAATTATTGTGCCTATATATCAAAGAAATGAATCTTTCATTGATTTGCATCTATCATCCTTATTGGAATAATGCCTCAGCCCACCAAGAAGCGATTACTTCCCTTACTGAAATTGCTGATCATTTTCATGTTACCTACGGTGAAGACATTCGCATGGTAGTTACGGGAGATTTTAACGACTTGAGAGGACATTATGATTTGATAAGTGATTTGATTTCTCTGACTCCAATCGTAACCTTCCCAACTAGAGGCAATCATACTCTGGACCAGCTGTTTGTGAACTTTAGTGAAAATCAAGCTTCCTTATGTCTACCTCCGTTGGGTAGCTCTGATCACAACGTGGTTAAGTGGTTTTCGTCAACTCATGTCCCTTCTATAGTCACTAAGAAGAAAATTCGCAAATATACAAAGGCCAACTTTGCTTTGTTTGCCACGTATCTGACTTCAACTAATTGGCTAGCCCTTGTTGCATCGTGCCCCACAATTAATGATACGACAAACTTGCTCCATAAGTCTCTGTTTGAGCTATTTGATTATTGCTTCCCAGAGAAAACGATAAGGATTCGTTCAAATGATCCTGTATGGTGCAAGCCTTCGTTGAAGCGTCTTATAGATGATCGTGATCGCGCTTTTCAAAAGCGCCAATGGGAAAAATACTATCGCTTAAAGGATGAAGTTTCCACTCACAGCAAATTTCTACGAGAGTCATACTTGAGTGAAGCAGTCGAGTCTGGTAATATGAGAAGACTCTGGAGCTCAGTGAAAACCGTATCTCGCTTCACCAAGCATGCCAATTCCGATATGTTCTCTGTTGATGAATTCTGCTCGTATTTCTCCTCAACCTACGACGCATCCTCATCGTTTGACTACGTTGCTGATTCGAGTGTTTGTGATCCTATCTTGTTCACCTGTTCGGAAGTCGAAGCGGAATTAGCTCGAATCTCAAAGTGCTCCTGCGGTCCTGATGGTATTCCATCTTGGATCTTCCGAGACTTTTCAGCATTTCTAGCTCCGGTTATTACAATGATTTTCAACTGGTCTCTCCAAATTGGAGTGATTCCAATTGCATTCAAGGAAGCAAACGTTTATCCCGTTCCAAAGTGCAACAAGCCTAATTCACTTGCTGACTTTCGTCCAATATCCATTCTGTCTACGATGTCGAAAGTGTTTGAGCGTCTGGTATCCAAGAACCTGATTATCCCCTTCATCAGGGACTCGGTCAGTAAGTCTCAATTCGCCTTCATTCCTCGCTCGGGCTCGGGTACGTCTTGTGCTCTAGTCTCAGTTCAGCATGAAATTTTGAGACATCTTGATCCCTCATCAGGCGCAGTAAGGCTATTATCAGTGGACATGTCCAAGGCATTTGATAGACTTAACCATGATGTCATCATTCGTGCATGTAAAACTTTTCCCGTCCCATCGTTTGTTGTAAATTGGATTGTTGATTTTTTGAAAGAACGCCGTCAGCGTATAACCATTAATGGCGAATGCTCTAACTGGATGTCTCTTCCCAGTGGCGTTCCCCAAGGAAGCGTCATTGGACCCGTATTATTTGCCTTGTCCACTGACAGTCTAACCCCGGTGTGCTCGAATTCATCTGTCATACAATATGCTGATGATATTCTATTACTCCATTTTCTCAGAAATTCTGGTGATGATGATTTGCAGCTAGAGTGTGACAACATTATCAACTGGGCTAATTCTATTTCTCTGGAAATAAACTTTTCAAAATGTTTTGTTACGGATATCATAACTAAATCGTCTTTGGTAACAAACTCAGTTCGTCTCGGTGACACGATTGTTAGGAAAGTCAATTCTTTTTCTTACCTTGGTGTTATTTTTTCTGATGACCTGAAGTGGACTTTGCACTTTCAATACATTGTGAGGAAGGCTTCACAGCGCATTTTTATTATTCGCAATCTGCGTCGTGCTGGCTGTTCTGCAGCATTAATGATGAAATGTTACAAGGCTTTTATACGTTCCATCATGATGTATGCCTATGCATGCTTCTGCAATGCACCCCAGTACTTGTTGAATGACCTATTGCGTATTGAGCGTCGCGTATATCGCATTATTGGACTGTCCCATTCTGTGAACTCTTCGCTTATTCAATCTGCGAACTGTACCTGTGAAAAATTATTTGACACTATAAGTTCAGATCCATCCCACCCCCTCAGAGATTTGTTTTTGATCCGCCCAGTGAGGGAGATGTCTTCACGCAGTTGCTCGGTCTTGTGTCCACCTCTCGCTAGAACAGTACGCTTCAGCAGATCTTTTATCAGATTTTGTAAATAAGCTTTCTTGTCCTTCCTTTTTATGTACCTCATTAACCATTGGGTTCTCATTCTGTGTATTAATGTATTTTGACATCGATGTTACTGTTACTGTTCTATTGTAAGTGTCCACCGAATCATTGTAGTGGAACAATAAACGATTACTTACTTACTTACTTACTTACTTAAATACATACCTGAACTCTTGCAAGATGAAAAATATGAATGCTCATTCTTTCCTCGTACCTCCACGATCATGAATTACAGATAGTAAAATGTCAATGGATATTGCATGTCTAAAGATACACGACAATATGGGGTTTTTATCTCATTTTTCTTTTGAGATGATATTGTATTTCAGTCGTATGATTTTGCTATTCGCAATATGTGACATTTTGTATGATTCTCTGTAAATTATGATTTTCATTACTTTTGACAAAGAAACACTATTATTATTATTATTATTAACCCTAAGCGGCGCATAATGATGTTTCAATTAAAGCATCTGCATGATTCTTCCGACGACCTGTCATCCGAAGATAGAAGATGGAATTTGAAATGCCAAACAAAGCATGGTAAGTTCTCACGAGGGTAATTCTCACCACGGGGAACAGGATTACAAAAAGTGTGACACTGAGAGGCAACGTATCTTGTCTGAAATCAATGTTTTGTCGTTGGGATGTATCAGGGAAGCAGCAGGGTGTAGTTAGTGATTAAAGGACTACTCTTATACTCTTGATATCGTATGAATTTTTGTGAAACAAATACGAATACATGACTTGTTATGGACGCTTTGTTCAATTACAATCATTCATTGAAGATTGATTAGAAGAAGGACTATTTTTATACTCTTGATGTTTTATGAGTGTATTGAGATTATTGTTTTTTGTGAATAAGAGTACAAAATGATTATTAATATTAGCTATTAATAAAAAGAATTGTTCTTCATTCAATCATACGATAATGAAATCACATCATAAAACACGGCGTCTAAAGATTTATGATAATGTGCTATTGCCAATGAAGTGTGCGGAAATATGTACCTAAAATCAATGCAGGCAACCTGCAATTTATTTCTGTCTTTACTACAAACTAGTTTACTGTTACTTGTTACTTTTGTTTACTTTGTAAACTTGGTTTCTAAGTGTAATTATTGGGCAGTCTGGAAAACAAATGGCCACATTATGATACCTACATGTATTTCAAAACATCTTGACTGAAATTTACAGTCGTTTAGTTAAATGCAGTTTCATTGAAGTCATTGAAATTGGTATAACTTAAGAAACTGAATTGGATAACCTAACAAAATAGTTTAAGCTTCATAAATCTATTTGATAGTTAAAAGTTTTTTTTCTATTTTGTAGTTATCTGAAAATGAAGATCAGCCAATCGTATTTCAACCAATTCGTATCTCATTGCCCATACCTGTTGATGAAAGTGAATCAAGGGAGGCGTCAGTTGACATCGATGATAGTTTTGAATCATCATCAGACGAATTGTATAGCGGTGAGAACATTTCAGTATCTGCTTTCAAAAGTCAAATAGCTTCACTTCAGTCAAGAAATCGTTTATCTGATGCCACAGTGAAAGACTTCCTCTCGTTCATTGCGTCAATGCTACCACTACCAAGTAAATGTCCTTCGTACTATCATTTCAAGATTGCTACAAAACCCTGTGAAGCACCTGTGACGATAGAAGTCAGCACGGGGTGCTACATTTTGCTATTTGCGACCATGTTGCAGAACATCGTTTCCAGACACCCTAACATAACATCCAAACCTCTGCAAAGCGACAGTTTAGTTGATATCATAGGTGGAGAACGGCTACCTTGCCTGAAGGATAGAACTTTGTATTTTGCAATTAATACAGATGGAATCTCTCCAATAAATTCAAGGTATCTTCATGTATGGCGTGGCCGGTGATTCTCTCATTTATTAACTTGGAACCAATCATCAGGAGGCAGATGTGCAATTTGATAATGGTCTCCTTGTTTCTTGGACCTTCTAAGCCACAATGGTCCGAGATATTGTTGCATATTACTACACAACTTGAGGCTGGTATAGATATACATATAGAAGACGAACATTACAATTGTATGGTTATCTGCCTTATTGCTGATATGTTGGCCAAAAGCAGCATCATTAACATTCAAAGTCACAACGCAAAGTGAGTTTTAACAATCTCATAAAGGATAGATGTTCCAATAATAATGCTTTTCAGAAGCATATGAATTCTACCATTCGCAATTTAAAAGATAATAATTACTCCGACTCTGACTTGAAAAACAAAACATTTTTGAACACGAGAATTCGTACTAATACTACAGAACAAAAACAATGTAATTTCCATGTCGACTTTATTTATGACAGTAACCTGCGAAAATTAAGAAAACTTACTAATGAATACCAATTACCAATTGAAATTATTCCTAAGCCTGGAAAACAATTAAAACAAAATTTGAATACTTTTAATAAAAACATCAATGATTGTTCTTGCAATATTTGTAAGTCGAAACTCTACATCAACAATTGTTACATTAAACAAGTCGTCTATAAATTCACTTGCAATATCTGCAGTGAATTTTACATTGGTTCTACCAATCGTCCGCTCAATAATCGTTTTAAAGAATATCAATATATAACAGTATTAAGAATAAAGACAACAAAAGTGCCCTATCTGATCATGTTCGCTTTGTCCATTCTGAATATAACAATGCCACTATTGATACGAGTATGATTAGAATTGAAATCATTGATCAACAGCTTAATCCTTTGAGAACTAGAGTGTCCGAAGCAGAATACATTAGAAGACTTCAACCAAAAATCAATCGCAAACATGAGCGAGTCACATGAACGTTCGTTCGCGGATGCATATTTAAGCCATTCTTTTGTTGGCCGGCCGTTCCCCACATGAAGAGTGTGGTCACTCGAAACGTCGGGCTTGTAAAAATTTTTATTTTTTACTAAATCGTCTCTGGCAAATATACAAGTGGGTGAAGAAAAATGTGTTTTGGTAAGCATACTCGTATTGACAGCTATTTCCATGGTTCATAATTAATGATTCATGTAACGTATACTGTAATACTGACCATTTTTTGATAGTTGCATTTGTATCTTGAGTTTGCATTATCATTTAACATGACATTGTGATACAATGTCACAATTTCTCGGATTGACGATAAGAAACATCCATTCTACTAAGAATACTGCAACAAAAGCAAATTCTAGTTTGACGCAAAGCATTCCAACACCAGCAGAAACAAATACTTCACTTTCCAACAATTCATTATGTGAGTATTAGGATTGTGTGTACTCATAATCCTATTGTATTGAATCTTAAAAGCAAGCTTACCAATCGGAGAGACTAGCGAGTCTTAAAATACAAGTTAACTCAATGATAGAAACATGATTTCAGGTAATTCAGTCCTTTAGACGCATTCGATTAGAATGTAGTTGTGATTTGATTATGACCATACCATCACACACTTGTACTCTGTGCTTAGCCAAATGTTATGAAACGTCTCTGATGTAGCATAGCCTAGTTCTGAAAAGTGTTGTTGACCACAAAGTTGCTTGATGAATGACTGATGGACTGTTCGTGCATTGCTACAATCACTTCATTTTCCACGACGAATGCTGATGATAACTAGCCAATCCATCAGATGTTAGATTGAAATGTGTAGTCTAAGATTAAACACTCCAGAAAACGGTCGATCATGAATATTTTGCTTGTCAAGCAGGGCATTTGAACGAACGATTGAACGGTATTTTTTTTCATTTTTCTGATGAACGAATTATGTATGAGAAGCCGATGAACGGTGATCGGAACAAACGACGTTTTTGCTTGATTGAACGTGATTGAACGGTAATTTAACCCCGGACACCCAGTATGAAAAATAATGGTAGAAAATCCTTGATACTCTCCAAAATTGCTTATTTAGCACTCTGATTTCAATAAAGTAGGATTTTGAAATTCGAAATTATCGAAGTGCCGAGTTGGGCATGGAACCGTCCTTTTGTTTCATCGTTTCACGTAGCCTTCATCGACGAATTCTTTCATAAGATCTTGGATTTTTCTAATTTTGACAACTTGAATTCCATATTCAGACAATGGATCTCGAAATGTAACCAATTGATGCATTAAGAAGTCCTTGTTTCATATTCACTGCCATGTAGTATTCACCATCATCAAAGAAACAACCATAAAACAAAACAAACATCCACTCAATAACAGCACCAAATCAAACTTTTTCAAATGATATATCCCAAGTTTCATACCTATGGAAATGTTACATACTGGAAGTGACATGAAACGTTATTTAAAAATTGATCAACAATCGATTTGTCTTGATAATTGGAATAATATTTGATGAAAAAGTTGATCTTCACAAACCAGTCGTTTCAGAATGAGCAATTTTTTGTTGACCCCTATATTTATTTTCTTCTTCTTAGCATAAAGCAGCTACTCATAAATTGAAAAGTAGTACACGTGACACTTTCTTTGTGCAGTGTCATTGAAATATAACCTGAAAGAACTGTGTCTTGTGTGATAGGAAAATGAGAAGACCACACTGTTAACGCTATTGGTCCGTATGTTGGTGGTATGTTTGTAGGGTTGAAAAAGTTATTATATGCAGACCCATAGGGTCCGCAGTTTTAGGGTCCAAACGTATGACCTAGAAGGTCCGAATGCTAAGGTTGAAAAAGTTACTATATGCGGACCTTAAGGGTCTTGAGAGTCCGTATGTCGTTTAAGGTATAAATGTGTACTACAGACAGTGGCGTCTTCTCCGTACCTGCGAGGCCTTCGGAGCATCCTAAATAATTATTTACTAACATTTACAAAAATGAAGTGTCATCATTCATTATATTTCATTTAAATTCGATAGCTTCTCGTGGGAGCTGTCCGTCTCAAAATCAGACGTTCAACCTTTGAGTGAACAGTTTTGCTGCGCGTGCACAAATCACAGCTGTTTTCTTCTAACGATTGGACACACATGCTAGTCGTGTGTTCAGACGGAGCGAAAGAGAGTTGTGTGCGTGTGAGGCAATTATTTATGTCTTTCGTTTATCGTCGGCGAGGCCACTACGTCAACGATATCAGCTGACTGACGTTCAGATAAGACTGTGAACAGGTGATGAGTGTTCGCCAATGAGTGCAGAGTAATGCATCTGACTCGAACAGCCAGATTCCGTAGAATTCCATGATTTGTTTTTGCGTGATTGATGTGACGCTATGTTTAGTGCCGTAGATGAGCTCATAATCACGCCTTTCGTCCGAAGGGAATATACTGAAAAGATGACATTCGTCAAACAAAGTAGGCCAACACCTGATTTAAAAATTGAAAGCACTCACAGAGAAAGAAATAAGAAATACACAAGACATTTTAATGCATCAAAGTTCAAATACATGAGTGGCTGACCAGCCGTGAGAAACACAAGAAACTGTTTCCCTTCCTCTTTTTTTTCGAGAAAATGTGGTCTGGACAGAGAGGGGATATAGTAATCTCAGCTCTTTGAGTCAGGCGGTTAGGCGACATGAACAATCAACTTCTCATGTGCACATTCACTTGGCATTAAAAAATGCTCGGGAAATTGTTATTTAAATTCATCTTTTATGAAAATTAATGTTTTTAACATCAAAAAGTCTAGTATAGAAATAGTATTCCAATGCCGAGCGAAGGTCTGTGGTCTGGGAGCACGCGACGCCACTGACTACAGACATACGAACCCAAAAGACGTCAAATTTACTTGATAGGTTGAAAGTCCGGTCCCAATGCGTATTTGCCTAAAATTGATCAACTTATAAATCATTTTTAATCTGTACGAATTACCACATTAAATGACAGATACAACAAAACCATATGATAGAACAAAAATCTATTACATTAGCTTTGTAAAAATAAACATGATTACACTAAAATCAATTCTGAATATTTTCAATTAGCACATGCAGATTTATGAATATGCGTTTACAATATTGATGACGACAAAGACCTTCGTACAGATCATGTCAATAGCTATGATAAAACCATGATGGAAAGATATGAATATGAAATGATATAAAATTCAATTTGCACAAATGCAACAAAATACAGCAAATACAATGTGCACGAACTTTTAATGCGCGGTATTGTCAAGCTCTAAATGAAATAGCTAATAGCCACAAGTATTTCTTATTTGCATTGTTCTGCAAATTGACTGGAATTTTGATGAAAGATAGGAACTTTATTCTCTTGTCATGTAGTTATCATAAGATTCAAATCAAAATATGTTTATTTTTATGACTTTTTTTCACATATGCAGCATTAATATAGGACCCAAGGTCGAGCCAAAACCCAAGTTCCAACCTTGCTTCTTCATTACTTCATTGGAAAGAAACATGAGAGGAAAAACGTGTACAGCTCCTACGCGTTTTGAGCGTTCGTTCTTCTTCAGGGGAAAATTCGCTACTGATCAGGACGCAGTTTAAACACAACCAGTCAATGCACAGTAATATAGGCTATTGCAGCTCGTCCACAATTCAATCGCAATTTCATCATTATCGATTTACTAAATAAATGAACTCAATTCTGATTTATTTCATCTGCTACTGTTACTGTATGTAATTTTTAATATCAATGCTTATTTCATATGTAGTATGATAATTCGTTAACAGCTCAGGTATCTGGGGTTTATTGTTATTACTTTAATTTAACAGGAGACTTAATAGGCTAGATGTAACCGGCTGGTAATTTAAAACGAGGATGCTTTGTTAAGTGATAATGTCATGACGTGTCGATGTGCATTTCAAGTTCTCCTGTGTGTGTAATCAATAAGTAACTATGTGTTCATTTCTCACATTTTTGTAGAGAGTATATTGTATTGACGCTCATACCAAGATACAAAGTCCTCTAATCATAATGTTTTGAAGAGAGACAGATTCTCTTTTCTCAATGTTAATGAGCTTACAGGAGTTTCATTTAAGTGACCGAATCATTCACAACCCATTCATTCCAGCATTTTTGTTAGAACATTGAAACCACTAGCACTCAGCGGGTAAGATAAGCAAATTTCACCAATTATGAACTCTGTTGTAGCATGAGTGCAACCTTTGCACATAGTCTTACAGTGTAATGCAACATGACTCTGTGTAGTCTAGCTTTGCAATATTGTGATGTTTCGACTGTTTTCCATTGGACAGTTAACAGTTTTATTTTTTATTTTAACAACCCCTTTCTCCCATATAAATGGGGTAGGGGGGATTCAAACAAACAAGATAAAAAGGAGACAGTTCATATACATCATAAAATTCATGGAAACACAAACTAGCTACAGTCCACAAACCATCAGGGTAACACCACATGAAACGATATCAGGAAACACAGTCAAGTAAAATGTCAGCCGCTCCATACTTCAACCACCTTGTGCACAGTTCTCCGCCATACGACTCTGTCTTCTGCGTCGCTTCTCCAACTTCTCCAATCTTCCTCCGCAATAAAGTTAACAATAAAGTTCTACATTCAACTTTTAAATCCTTGATATCAAATGTCTCATTAAGCATAAAATGCGACCATAGTGCACCTTCCACACTTGAAATTTTTGTGGAAATTGAATGTTCACACAATTTGAAATGCATGCACTTTCGAAAAAAGTGGTTTTACATTATCGCATCTCCAAGACAGAATTGCGTTTTCCTCCAAATGTAGAACCGTTAGTAGCCGGATTTCTCATACAGGAGGTATGTGTGTATTATTTGTATTAATGTACTATACACGTAATATGCTTCTTCAGCAGAAACGCAGTCTCTTCTTCCATACGTTATTGACCTTAAGTAAGAAGATGAGCAGAAAAACCTGTACAGCCCCTTCAAGGGAAAATTCGCAACTGATCAGGACGCAGTTTAAACACAACCAGTTAATGCACCTGCACAGTTCAATTGCAATTTCATCTTCATTGATATACTGATATAAATGATTCTAATTTGAATTTATTTTATCTTATGTTTCACAAGACTAAAAGCACCCCTGCCTGTCACAGTGGTAAAGCAGTTGGATAAATTTATTGTATCTATTGCTGTTATTGTATGTTGTCATTATTATCAATGCTTATTTCATATAATATGATAATTTACTATATTTATACAGAAATTTGAAATTTGAAGGTTTTGAAGCTACGAGGAGATATCCATCTCCTTACTTGCCAGCATTATCACTTTATCTATACCTGCATTGTCATCTTCGTCATGTGCACGTATAGTGTAACGGAATTAAAGATCACCGGCAGTAATAACTGCCCTTTAATTTATGTCATATGAGATATTAGTACCACCTTTATCAGAGATATTACTAACAAATAGTGGCATCCCAAATTACCCAAATAAAAAATAATGGTTGATTTTGCATCGCTGCTGACACTTGCATGCAGCTAAACATCATCCTCTATTGTCATTGACTCATCCAACTTTGTGTGAATAGTCATCATTGCGTCCGAGCCCCTTCGGCCGTTATTGTGTATTTAAGGAGAGGCAACGAAAAACGGTCATGTAATTCTACATGTTGATTGCTGATTCCTAGCAAAAATGTTTTTGGTGATATTGGTTCTTCTCAAATGCACATGTTCATGATAAATGAAAATATCGACGAAAAATCCGTAATTCACATCAAGATTTTATGAAGTATCTTTGTATTTTATCTATTGTGTTATGCGCTCATCGCTCTCGTGAGGCAAATAAAGATTTGAGAGAGAGGAGCCGTAAATTTTGAACAGAGTTTATTCGCAAACATGTTTCTCTGGCGTCGGTGGCCACCATCATCAGTGCATAGAGATAAGATACAATGAAGAGTTAGTTTTTATACAAATTTACAATCACTGGAAAATCAATAAAGTAAAAGTGGCTCTCATTGGATGTTGTTGTTCATCAGTTGATTCTTGTTGGTGAAAGATTTGATGTATAGCGATTCAGCAATTTTAGTGTATGGCGTTTTCATCATTATTTTGAAATTTTCTTTCTTTGGTATATGCTCGTGCATTGAAATTTCGGATGGTGGTCGTCCTTTAAGGTGTTCGTTAATTCTTTTGTGCAAATGGCGACGAGTCTCTCCGAAGTAGCTTTTATTGCATAGCTCACAAGAGTATTTGTATACGAGGGAGGAGCATTCGTCAAAAGGAATTTCGTCTTTATTTTTTACAAAGTCTTGACTTTTCAAGGTGGTGATGGCAACATTCAGCGTGATTTTTTCCAAACTTCTATTTATGTGCTTGACCTTGGATTTTATTTCTCTCAAAGTACTCAAAGCGAAATAACACTCAAAGCGCTCAAAGTGTAAATTTGTATAAAAACTAACTCTTTATTGTATCTTATCTCTATGCACTGATGATGGTGGCCACCGACGCCACAGAAACATGTTTGCGAATAAACTCTGTTGCAAATAAAGATATTCCTATTTCTATTTCGAAGACCAGTCAGAGAACTTTGGAAATCATGGCCACTGTGCCCGCTTACTTGGGTAGAGATTCTCAAAATTAAGTTTCAACTAATTATTTATTTTGCAATTTGCTTCTACTCATATTTTCTAATTTTTTGCAAGATTGATAATACGAGACTCATTAAGGATTTTGTGTGATAAAATTTGCAGATACACTGTAAATCGCTGGATACGAAAATTACATACAAACATGTACCAAAATCACATACAATTTGAAACTAACATCTGATACGAGATTCTCGTATGTTTACAGAGATCTGGTATGTTTTTCATACGAAATCTCGCTTACTTTCGTATGTGATTGGTATGTAGTGATGCGAACTATTCTATCTGTGATTGGCTGTTTTACAATGACATACGAGTTGATTATTTATGAAATGCCTTAGACCTACATGTATTAAAATCGAATTCAGTATTGTTAGTTTGACTTTTAAATGTCATTATCTTATTACTTACAAAACAGTAGTAACATTAGTGTGATCTTTATTGACAAAAGGCCTTAAATCAACATATATTAGAAATCATTAATGCTTTCCTTTAACATTGTGCTGGTATGGCTTTAGTATGTAAAGCATACCACATTTGAATTAACATACGAAAAGCATACAAACATATACCAAGAGAATACAGAAATATACCAAAAAATATTTTGGTATGCATCCTTCGTATGTCATTGGTATTGAGCGATTTACAGTGTACCATCATGCACATCAAAATCTTCAGTGTTGAATATACTCGAAGATAAATTAAAATGGCTAATTAACATTCTCTCTACCTGGTTTCAGAATGTCAGTGAAGATTCTTTGCATTTTTATGCTCGCGATGTTCGTGGCCAGCGAAGCGAAAAGTCCAAAAGAGATGAATGCAAAAGCAATAAAACGCCAAGCGGTGCCGATGGATGAATTGTCTAGTAAGTTAGAGAGTTCTTGAATACAACACTTCATATTTGTATTTCTCATTCAATGAAACAATGTGATGCTGAATAACCCTGTCCACTAGGCTCCCAAAAGCATCGACGACATGGAAATGAGTCTATAAACCGAATCAAGACTTTTTAAATACTTCATATTAAATGTTTTAGTCATGAAGGTTTTTAGTCATTTTTATACAGTGGCACTTTTATATTTTTTTAAAAGAATACTTTTATGCAATAAATGTCAGGGTTACAAATTTTACAGAATTTGGTGGATTGCAAAGTGAACTTTAAATTGATAAAAAAATGCTTCTCATTTAGTGTGGGACTGAAAAGATATCTGTCCTATGTCAACTGCCGGGAAGACCACGGGATCAAAAAGCTAACTTTCCCTCCGCTTTGATTGATAAACAAACTTGACTTGCTCATTCATAGATTTCCCGGTATAGCCATCAATTTCGTGATGATCAATAGACATCTGTAAATCACAAAATGAAAAGCTACATTCTTTCGAGAGGAAATAAACGTTTCCTCCCTTAGCTATCTGTCCAATCTTCGTTAAGCTCCGGCTGTAGCTGCGGGAGGAAAAGTTGATATTTCCTCTCTCAAGAAAATAGCTATTTCATCGTGATAGCACATAGAAATTAACAATACCATAGAAAGTCCTAGAATGGAAATTGCATGAAAATTACGGCACACTGCGGGTGAACTTAGTTGGGGCAAAAAGCAAATTTTGCGAACTGGCTTTCTTGTTTTCTGGTTGGCATTTTCAATTATCAAGTCAATTTGTGATTTGGATTGTTGCCCCTTGTCCAAAGATCATGTACACAAAAGCAATAATGAATTTACAAAATAGTGCAACGACAGGATGAAAAAGAAGGAAATCCTTTTAAACGTTCTGTACGTTCATCATTTTGAAATATCGCTCCTATAATCAATCAAGAGTATAATCAGACGCATACGCAACTTGTAATATCGATTTACAGAGCATGTATTGGTCCAGCTTGAAATCAGAGGCCAAGAAATCTCAGAGCATTCATTTTACTTTAAATGGTTCCCCTGTTCACTAAATTTGAACAATTTTCAAAATCTTTGCATACTTTCGAATATCAGCTGCCAAAATATCATCACACTGTGTCATATAAATCATTTAGTGATTAATTGAAAAGTTCCAACGGCATTTTATTTATCTGATAAATCTCTGTCGTTGTGTTTTCGATGTGTATTATTCCAGAAGAGCGCTAGGTTTCTTGACCGTTAGAAGGAGAAATTATCCAATAATTAGAATTTTTATCTTTGAATTCTTGAAATGTTCTTACAACCAGTACACCGACTACCTTCGATTATGACTCTGTGAACCAAATTTTAATTCGTATTCCAGTGTTGAAAAATTGCAGAATAGTTGTTAATCACTGGCACAAATAGACACAGTATATTAATCCATGGAAAAGTAGGCTATTTCATATGAAACAGTGCCACCATCTCTCTTAAAATTATCTTCATGAAAATCCTGCAATTTGCTGTCAACAACTTTCACAACCAGCTGGCGATTAGTTTGACTGTGATATAATGTTTTAGATCGAATATGATCTACAAACCATAGATTTTTCCATGTGCCATCATTGTACATAGGCAAGATATCAAACTTCCATTCTAGTGTACTATTATCCACTTCTATGTGATAGCATGATCGACGTAGTCCAGACATAATTATTTTCCTGAAATTGGAAAAGTACTACTTTTCCATACGAGGATATCTATACACACGAGAGAGCGCCAGCGATCGAGTGTGAATAGAAATCTGAGTATGGAAATAGTGCTTTTCCAATGAAGGAAAGTATTTTTTTCTATGCATATCTATGACATCATCATGGAAATATATTGATTTGCAAAACCATAGACTTCCGTGTAGACTTCTCATTTTGTAATTTCAAATTGCTGAATCAACTTGTTGGTCGTATAGTTAGCAAACTGCAAAAGAAATGAAGCGTTCTGCTGCTGAAATTATTGATGATATTCATCCTATGAAAAGTGTTAAAAAATACGATAAGAATTGGAATCAGTTTCAGGAATATTCTAAGTTAAACAACGAAACACCTAAAGAAGAAAACTTTTTGCAGTATTTCGATTACTTGAAAAGAGAAAAGAAGTTGGCTTCAAGTACATTATGGTCTATTTATTCTATGTTGAATAATAAACTTCAACTATACCACGGAGGAAAACTCCAAGCTTACCCACGTTTGACTCTTCTATTAAAATCTTATGAGGCAGGTTATAAGCGAAAAACTTCTAGTGTGTTTTCTAAAGAGGACATATTCAACTTTCTGGAGAACGCGCCGAATGAGAAAGAATTCATACATATGAAGGCAGCTGTCACTGTGTGTTATTTTGGAGGTTTAAGGTGCGCAGATCTCGCCAACTTAAACAGTGATGATTTTGAATTTAAAGAATCTACAGGTATGTGGGTCACCTATTCCGTGAGCAAACAGAAAGGTGAGCAATTCAATAATAAATTTAATATTCCGCTAGAATATTGTGGCTTTTTGGAAAAGTATGACAACATGCTGGCAGACTGTGAAGCTTCTGAAGGAAGATTTATGAAATCATATCGCTTGCATAAAGATGGTCGATCGTATTATACCAAACAACCAATGGGAGTGCATCTATTAGCTAAAATAACTCAGAATGTTGCGACGTTTTTGAAACTGGAACAACCAACAACTTATACGGGACATGCTATGAGGAGAACTTCAGCAAATATTCTTGCTGAAGCTGGAGCATCTTCAACATCTTTGCAAAAACACTTCAACTGGAAAAACCAAAACACGGCATTAAAGTATGTGGACAATACAACTTCTCAGAAACTGAGCATTGCGAGCTTAATGAAAAAGCAACCGTCAAGTTCTTCGGGCATTCATATGCAGAATCACACGTCCGAAAGGGCTGAACAGTCAAAAATTATCAATTTTTCCAATTGCTCTAACATTGTTTTCAACTTTTGATGTTAGAAAACATTCTAGTTAGTGTGTTAATTGTTCGCTAAAATTATTTGCAATTAGAACTCTTTTATCATTGTCTACTGATAATTTTATATAACATGTAATACACACATATTGTTGCTTGCTATTTTCTTAATTAATAAAAATTTAACAAAAAAGTAAAAGTTGTACGGAAAAGTAAAACTTTTCCATAGATACATTGTAAGGAAAAGAGAGCTTTTTGCTATATGCATAGAAAAAAATTATTCTCCATCCATCACTCGCATGCATGAAGACTTATACCTATAATTATTTACTCGGGATGGTAATTTTATCTAATTCAGAAGCATCTTATGAAGACAAAGGTATTTCAATGCTCTTTATCGTCATTTTGAAATGCAAACTTGCTAATGATCGAGACTTTAATGATTAAAAAAGAAATTAACTCCATAGGGGATGATTGACAGATTAACAACTGAAAAGTAGCAAAAATTGTTAGTAACAAATTCATAAAAATTACCCTCACAGAATGAACTAATACAACGTTGAGACAATACAACACCGACTCGACGACTTGGTTATTGAGTAAAAAGAAACAGAATACATGGATGCATGATTTCAAGTTTAACAACTAAACAGTAGCTAAAATTGTTCATGACAAACTCATGAAAATTACCTTCAAAGAATTAACTAATACAATGTAAAGACAAAACGACACCGACGTGTGACTTAGATATTGGGTATCGACAAATACAGCAGCCGCACCTTTGATTTAGTTGATTTTCTTCGTATGCCGATCAAGCAGTGTAGCAGTTCTACGGCATCTTCATAAGGTACACTGTGCTGCAAATTAAATGCGATCAACGCAAGAATCATTACCGATACTGCCTGCGGCAAAGTTTCCGTTTTGACGTCACATCCATTAATGACCACTTTCTCAAAGTCTTTGCCAATGTACACACCACAGGTTTCGAGAAAAGAAGACTTCTGGCACACTCTAAGTCGTATGGCAGCGTTTGAAATACCTTGTCGCATCTTCACTTCTGTAAAGAAAGAAAATGGAGATATTGTACAGACATGATGTATGAATAAAAAAAAAGATAAAAAGATAAAAGAAAGATAGGCTAACATATTATATAATATAATCGTTTGCATATACAGAACACGTTTTATGTGCATGCAGGTGATAAGTGATAGAAGTTTTTTAATCAAAGACTCCAATTACGAATTTAAACCTGTTGGTACCAACGTTTTTTAACAAACGTAGACTACTCAAACAGACCTTGGTGTGAAACTTTATCATAACATGATAAATATATAATTTCTTAATACAAAATACATTGCACTTTATTTAACATTAAATTTTAAGAATTCCTTACTTTTCAAAATAGTTCTGACACAGATTGGACTCGGTGAAAATAGTCTGAACACACATGTGCCTCACAAAATATCATAGACTATGTTTGATTCATTAGCCTACTTATAGGTTTGAGCCACAGGTTTCCCGGATATTTGCCATTATCAACACGTTAAGGTTGCTCTTTTACATGATCAGATCAATCATTAGAGTTATTCAATGCCTTATAAATCAAACGTGCGTACATTACTTTCTTAACCGAGATTTTCATAAATATTACATGGTCAGTGGGCTGAAACCGTCTATCTATCAAGCACGAGCAATGTCTGGTGTCCAAACACGGGTATTAGGCTACATACAGAGCTGGGAATTCAGGGTTTGTACGACCAAAAAACCCACCCGGGGTTTTTGGTTTTTGATCCGCCGAAAAAGTTGGGTTTTTGATCCCAAGACACCCTTTCTGTTCCTGATTTACCATTCTATTCAATACTATTTGTTTTATATCTTATATTCGTGTTCTCGGATGACTATTGACGGGAGGTATGCCATAATTTTTCGGAAAACACAACTGTGTAGTCTCTCCCCAAGCTTTATTGCCGATAAAAGTGATTTTATAAAAGAAAAACACCGGACCAACGTTTCGCTCACCGTCCGAGCTTGCTCACGGTCACGCGCATAAATGGCGGGCAAGAAGTACAAATTACTTTAAATAGCAAGCACCTCAACACACAGTTCTTAATAAGTTAACTCGTGTTTTCTATTGATTTCAGGTTCCAACATTCTAATATATCGACTTTCAGCAGTTCTAGCAAGTACAGGCGTACTGACTTGGCAAAGAATATCTAAATGAAAGTCACTGATGGTCATAGAGATATTGCGATGTTCGGCGATTATGTGTTCGGACAGAGCACTATGGCGGTCTTTATTGTCTATACTCCTTTTGTGTTCATGAAAACGAGATTTAATAGGACGACTGGTCTGTCCGATATACGCTTTGTTGCAAATACTACACATGAACCTATACACGACATGTCTGCTCTAACAAGTGTGGGGGGAGTTATTTTCACAAATGTCGCACGTACAATTATTTAGATTAGCATTATATCTTAATTTGTTGTTAATGCTCTTACCAGGCTTATTAATTACACTTACAGGTAAATTGTACTTTTTTATTAGACTTTTTATTTTGCGGTTGCAACTATCACTGATGAAATCAATGTCTAAAGTAGCTTTGTTTATTTCTTTGATGTATTCATTAGTACTGTTTTTATTTTTATCATTTTCTACAACATTAGAATGATTAGTTCTAAAGCCGTTATTAGTCAGACGAATTTTCATTTTTTCTACAGATCTACTTTCATCCTCAACGTTGGAACAACGCCTTTTGACATAATTAATACTATTTCTAACGAAATTACTCTTAACGTGATTGGGAAGCCAACAATCATTACGAAGAGTGATTCCAGAATGGCAACTTTTGGTATACCATTTGTAGTTAATCTCATCTTTTATGTAAATGCTTATATCAAGAAAATTCAATACATTATTCGGAGGTAATTCTAATGTAAACTGTATGTGTTTATTTATATTGTTGAAATTATTCAAAATAAGACTGCATAGGTCATTGTTATTGGGGAATGGTCCCATAATAATATCGTCGATGTACCTTTTATAAATTTGGGGCCTAATGTTATGGTTTTCCGCTAGAGATTTAAGTGCTAATGATTCTATGTGATTCATCATTATTATAGCGAACGGTGGGGAAAAATGAGCGCCCATAGGGCATCCCATCCTTTGCAGATAGGTTTTCCCATTGTAAGTTACTTCGTAATTATGACAGATGAAATTAAGAGATTTTTTCAAATCGTTATTAACACAGATACCATAACACTTAATTTTATCCCAATGTTCCACAGCAAACTGGTACACGATTTCAATTCCATCTGATATTGGAATATTGCCGTAAAGGTTAGTAACATCTAAGGAAATAAATGTCTCATTTTTTGACTGACAGTGCAAGCTATTAGATCTTAGAATTTCTATTAAATCTTCGGTATTTTTTAGGTGTGCAGGTACAAATTTTACCAGCTGATTTAAAAGGATGCTAGCCAGCCAGTCCAATTTTTCCGTTGGTGTATTTTTTACAGATGCTATGGGTCTCAAAGGATGGCATCCGTTGTCAGTTACGGCTTTATGATCTTTTATCAAAACGTGAAATTTAGCAGGTTGACTACCTGAAACTAATAACTTTTGAGAATCGATTATATGGTTACTTTTAGTAATGGATCTTACCATTCTATTAGCTTGATTCTCGATAGAGTTGTTTTTGGATTTATCTAGTAACTTGTAACTGGTCTCAACTGCCAGTAACTCCTCGGTTCTTTCAATGATATTTAGTTTGTCGGTAATAACTATACGATTCGACTTATCAGAGGGGATAGAGACTAAGTTATTCAGATCAAAGAAAGACTTAGTAGCCTTAACCATTTTTTCATTATTTTTGTACCCATCTGTATTCTTATGGTACTTAATTTCTTTCTTGATGACTCTCTTGGCATCACGTTGAAACATTTTAAGTTCTAGTTCTTTATTTTCGGACATTTTAGGAGGGATGCTAACAGTATTTTTAGGAAAAGGAATGTACAGTTAATGACGGCGTGAATAAGGAATGACGGCGTTTACTTTGATGACAATTTGCGATAGACAGGCAAGAAATGTGTTGACCAGATGGGATGGTTATCGCGTTGAGGCGATAACATCTCACGTTTTTGAAAATTTGATGATTATGCTCATGTGTATGACATATATGTGTGCTGTCCATTTTGAGATAAATTGATGTCGACATCATTCAACAGCAATTCTGTAGGGCTGCTTAACAAGAATTTTGATTTAATTAGATGATAAGTCGTCACAGGTGTATGCTTCATATCGTAATAAGTGGGCTGTTCTTAAACTGACCTGTTACTTTTTCATGATAATTCCGGAGCAATGGTGACTTCATGTTGTGTTCCTCAGTGTGCGAACAGAGCATCGAAATATTCGAATATTTCTTTTCACGAGTTTCCTCACAGCAACCCTCAATTGCTTGAGCAGTGGCTACGGAGGATCAAGCGAAAGAATTTTAAGCTAGCTCGACATGTTTAATTCGTGTGTAGTGAGCATTTCTTGGAGAGCGACTTTAAAGCTTATTTGACTTCACGAAAGAAAAAAGGAGACAAAAATCGCCGCACTGAGTCGACTGAAGCTGCCTGTTGAAATTTATGCCCTGTTGCATATTTTTTCACCAGTAAATTGAATGGCGAAGTTCTTGCATCCATGATTCAAACGATTATTAAGAAATGTCATGAAGTCGGCGCGCTAGTCAAATGTCTTGTTTGCGATGGAAATTCCGTCAATTGTAAAGCTGCTGAAAAGTTAGGAGTTGCTACTAACCCGAAAAATGTAAAGACTCATTTTTGTATTCGTCAAGATGAGAAAATTTATTGGATTTTTGACGCTTGTCATCTAATAAAACTGGTCCGCAACTTGCTCCACGATTACCACCTAGTTTTGGTGTATTTACTATAATTAAAGTGGCTGAAGTTGCTTTCAGATCATTGTTTCCTGGAGTATGGAATGCCTCCACTCTCCCTGCAGGATGCAATTTGGACATTAAAGTGGAGCATTTTGTCCTGAACAAGATCAACGTTGATACTGTATTCCCAGAGCTGACAGACCATTATTTTGATAATGATGCCTTAAGAAACAATCACCTAATAACCCTGGTAAGAATAATTGCTTTCCGATTCATTCGACTTCGATTGTTAAAGTATGGAAAAATATATTTTGAAAGAAACATATTTTCAACGGATGTCCAGTCGAGACATCAGGCTACCAAGTTGATGCTCTTCAGGGGTAAATAAAACATAGAAATGTAAATCCCCTATTGTTTTTGCTGAACATCATCATGTACATTATCACAGGAAAACGTTGGTAAGTTTGAATTATCTGTATCTCACAAATGCACTATGGAAAGACGTTTTGCTTGATACAGAATTCACTTTAATAGCGATTTATTATTGATCACTGATTTTAATTTGTGTGGATGTATTCTCATTTTAAAAATTTTTATTCTGCGATGAATTGGAAAAAACTTGAATCTGAATGACTTAATCTAAAAGAGGCTCAATATTTTGGGTACTTTATTTACTAATTAATAGGTGTGACACAATTCATGGAGCCTCCTTACTTTGTTGACAAATAAATCATTTGACAAAATGACAATGAAAGCTATTCAAGTATGTTTATCCTGCAGCAGTCATCGCTGTAATCATATCGCGACTTGTTTCTTGCCCGTCTATCGCAAACCAGTGTCGCTCTCGTCCTGTGTTTACCGGCTTCAAGCAGGTGTGTAAATAGTTCATCTGTTCCTCTCTAAATCTGTGCTTGGCGCTCCCAACGCGAGGAGAGTGCGAGGACCAGTTGCGTAATGCTGTTCATTGTGCTTGTGTCGAAGCTGCAAATCTATCATTTTATTACTGGTCAGCGATAAGACGCCAGCGGAAAAGAAAGTGAGTAACCTTACAAGTCATTTACTCATTTACCTCAATGTACCGGTCTTGGTACTAAAAAACCCATTCAAAATTTGAACATTTTTTGTAAGTTGCAAATACCATGTAGGCGTCAACAAATGCACAATTATACAGAGTAGTATACATTTCGGACATGCTGAATCCGCTGGTGGTATTCATTTTCCCGAGGAGTTCATATATATGCTTATAAACGAATTCTAGTGCTATCTTAGTACTAGGTAGTTCCTCAACTGAAGGTATCATTCAAGAAACAACCACAGAATGTGGTCTTAGGTACAAGCAATGATTTGAACTAGGGATTGCAATACGGGTAAACCGGCCTGGGGGTGATTAGCAGGTTGCAATCCTTAGTCTGAACGTTCGAACTATGAATAAATCATATGTAAATCTTCGTAAAAAACGTAAGTTTGAGGATGGTCCTGATAAGCTTTAAACCTTTTGATTGTATCTTTGATGTCATACAGGCGTAATAAAGCCTGGCCAACAGCACCTTCTATATCCAAGTGACAACTAGGAAACTTTTGATACTGGCTTGATTTGTTGTTGACGTATATATCCAATATCATCAGGGCTTCGTTGTATATCTGGAAAAGTAAGTTAGATCATAAGTCATAAAATAAGCATGTTCATTTCTCAAAGTTCAGTGATTCATTACATTAATGCTACTTCGTTAAGTCCAAAAACTGGCATTTTCTTCTAAAAACCGAAATATTGCGGTTCTAGACTCTAGACCATTGACAAACACATATTCAGCCCGTATGCAAATTCGAAATTCTGTGACTATATTATTGTAGCAGCCTACACTCAACACCATGAATGGCGGATCGTTGAAGTTTATTAAAAAACTACCATCAAGATGAGTAGACATAGTTACCGTATATACATGTAGGTACGGATATACATAATGAAAATGTACGAAAAGACTATATTGGACGATTTAACTCACTACGGAAGGAATTCGCAGAAAAGGAAAACTCTCCATTTC
This sequence comes from Prostheceraeus crozeri, assembly GCA_907163375.1. Classification (NCBI taxonomy): domain Eukaryota; kingdom Metazoa; phylum Platyhelminthes; order Polycladida; family Euryleptidae; genus Prostheceraeus; species Prostheceraeus crozeri. Next base: position 32,947 of record CAJQUW010003883.1, read on the forward strand.
TTGAGACACGGTCAAAGCTTGCAACATTTCACATCTCCTCTTGAAAGTATTGTTCATATACAGCAATTTCTGACTCAGAAGTGCATTGCGTAAATTTCCAGATTCTACAGCATACTTATCCAGTTCTGAATTATCCTGCAATCCAATCTTTATAAGAAAATCATTAAATATCCGTACACCAAAACTAATATTTATGATTTTTTTACTTATTATGATACCACAACTGCAATAAGAATCATAAAACTCAACATTCGTATCCAGTTTCAAATAACTAACCACTCGTCAATATTATTCTTTTCATTATGTGGAAATAATTTCCGATTACGATAACGATATGATTTATAACGGATTCTGGACAATCCAAGAGTCAATCACATCATTTCGATAGCTTTCGATATTATGCAACAGACCTGTTACACACAAGGATTCAAAATTCTAGTAGTTTCACATCATATATCATTTCGATTGGACACCTCGACTTACCAGGTTCCATTCGGCTTCAGAAATACTAGATACACAAGTAGATTTCTCCAAATGCGAACAATTGTAAGATTCTTCATTGTCACTCAGGATTAAAGTAGAGTTCCCTGATTCCGATTGTTCAGAATCGACCTCCCTGAAACAATTAAAATTTAATGATATGTGCATACTGATAACTTCTTATCATTGTTAAGAAAAAGCAGTTGCCTTGCGCTTGGGCAACGCAAATAATATGTGAAGGCAACTGATTGTAGATTTTTACAATAGCATTTGTGTGGGAATCAAATCGAAATTCAGTTAAAATTGAAATAATTGATCATTAATTGTAAGCAGCATTTTTTTGAAAAATTGTATATAAGAAAAACGATAAGCTTTGCTGCTGAAATAATCCTATTATTGAAACGACTGAAATTTTCGCCAACCGGCCTGTTCACGAGATATTTAACAGAGAGAAAAGTACGCTGTAAATCGCTGGATGCGAAAATTACATACAAACATATACCAAAATCACATACAATTTGAAACTAACATTTGATACGAGATTCTCGTAAGTTTACAGAGATCTGGTATGTTTTTCATACGAAATCTCGCTTACTTTCGTATGTGATTGGTGTGTAGTGATGCGAACTATTCCATCTGTGATTGGCTGTTTCACACTGACATACGAGTTGTTGGTATGTATTATATGCGAGACCCAATGCAAATTCATCCTTTTTGGTATGCCTCTGGTGTGTGTTTAGTATGTACAGCTTTAAGTCACATAGCAAAAAAATATTTGTATTACATACTACTGTCAACTAACTTTCTTCGGTAATACCAGTCGTGAATATCTTTTGTTTGATCGAGTGATATTTAATCAGATTACATTTATTTTGAATTATATGCCCCACCAGATTGTCGTTGTTGCTACTTGTCTAGCAACATTAACAGGACGTTTAGTTAGCTCTACTTTATGAGCCAAGTTGATTAACGTCAATTCATTCAAACGATATCTATCATCGTGCAATCATGTTGACTTATATATCTCAAACATAACAATTTTTGCGTTCATGAATTAAAATGTGTTTTTATTTCAGATTGATAATGTGCTTAATTTTAAAATTACATAATGCATAATTGTTGATGGTTGAATACTTATTGACTATTCATGAATTACCTTAGACTTACGTATATTAACAGCATGTAAAGCATACCACATTTGAAATAACATACGAAAAGCATACAAATATATACCAAGAGAATGCAGAAATTTACCAAAAAAATATTTATGTATGCATCCTTCGTATGTGATTGGTATTGAGCGATTTACAGTGTATACTTTATCTCTGTTAAATATCTCGTGAACAGGCCGGTTGGCGAAAATTTGAGTTTTTTCAATAATAGGATTATTTCAGCTTATCCGTTTTTCTTATATACAATTTTCGAAATTGAGTCAATTCATGTTTGCGGTTAATTCTAGGAGCTAGAGATTTGATAAATCGAGTTTCACTCTAACGAATGTCCACTGGATCATTGCATTGATTGAGAATTTAGAAAGTAAAATCATCAATACCATTGATCAGATGTCAGTGACGTCGAGTTTGATGTCAGATAGACCGCTGCTAGAATTATTGTTAGTGATCAAACAATTGTGTTCCATGTAGATAAATTTTAATGGCCTACTAGACTGCCCGATGTATTCTTTAAGGTAATATTTTTCAGTAGAACGGTGCAATTATTACAATGTCGGTCATGCAATAGATCAGAACTAGTATTTAAACTATGACAAGTTTTTCATTTGGAGTACAAGTATATACCTGGATCGAATCAAGACACGACACGGCCAAAAAATTCGAAGGATCCAGGAAACGGAAGATGCCAAAGTTAAACAACTACCCTAGCAAATACCAGCAGCTTACTTTCTGCGTTTTATGCAACTTTTGAGTAAAGGAAAATACCAGCAGCTTACTTTCTACGTGTTATGCAACCTTTGAGTGAAGGAAAATACCAGCAGCTTACTTTCTACGTGTTATGCAACCTTTGAGTGAAGGAAAATAATATAACGGTATTAAGAATAAGAATAAACGGTATTAATTCTCGAATGCATACAGGATTCTTCCTATTACTATAGAGATATTCACAACTGCATAATCTTTGAATTTCAAATTATCTGCTTATTATGCATGGATGTTTGAAATTTGAAATTCAAATATGATTTTTTATTATTTTTTTACTTTCTAGTTCTGCATATGATCAGCAACTAGTGAACATTTTCAGTATCATGTTGCTTTTAGCCTCAATGTCTCGATAAAAGCTCTCCGACTTTGGTTGTTTCTTTATCTGCAGCAACTAAATACTAAAATGTGCAGGTTTTATTCCTTTCCTGAGATTTCAAAGAACTGGTGAATATTCGTTCGAAGTGATAATGGCCTTCAGTTCGTCTGTTGACTTCGATTGCTTTTGTGATAGATTGCTATCTGTTCGGAGCTGCTGGAATGAATAGAAATCATTGATCAAAGGTAGAGAGATAAATGATCGCAATTTCAGAAATTTCAAGTAATCTCTTTCCACTATACATAGTTATCCGAGTTATTGATGATCTATCAGACGATTTCGTTTTACAGAAGTTGCCTTTTTTAGTCTTGTTCAAAGGACGGGTTATTTTGTTCAAGATTAAATTTCTGCCTTCGTTTGATGGTCGGGCTTGACATTAAAAGTGAGACCTATTTGTGCAAACTAATAAATTTTGGCCTCGAGAACATTGTTAACCTTGCCAAGTGTCTTCAGTAGGTGCTTAGATGGGTTTCATCATGTAAATACGACTTTCGCTTCATATGAAATTACTGAAAAATGTAGCATTTATAGATTCTTCGCAAGGAGGTTTGTGGAAATCATCTTGTCAAAATGCATTCATAATATTATGTACATGTATACAGAAAAGCGATAATAACTGCAAATATCTACAAAGGGCACTGATAAGTTGCCGCCATTCTCTCATTGTAAACCACTGGCCTACACTGTAAACTGCAGACTACGAAAGCTGGCTGATTTTGACTACGAAAACGATGTACAAAACGAGAATAACAAAATGTACGAAAGCGCTATTGTTCGTGTTTATACACTACGAAAGCGATTGGCTTTCCTATTGGATGATAAAGATAATCCAATAGGAGAGACAATCGCTTTCGTAGTGCATGAACACGAGCAATAGCGCTTTCGTTCATTTTGTTATTCTCGTTTTGTACATTGGTTTTGTAAGTAGCTTTGGCATTGCACAGTTTATACTTTGTGATGAGTAATGGAGCGCGATGACCCAGCGTAGTCCCGATCTGATCCTGTAAATACTGTGTTCAATTTCTGATGATTTTATTTACCTCGAAAGAGCTACAAATACATTTATTTCTAACGTGCCTTTCATTGTGCAATTTACTTTACATGTATTTTCAATGTTTCAATAGCGCAGTGACCTTGTCGCATTGTGCTCACTCCGCTTTCCGTTGGTCAACAACATTCTTAAAGCACTTCAAGTAAGTACACTCTGCATTCTTGCTCAACGTTCAGCAAATAATGAATGAGAGAAAGAGAGAAAGAGAGAGAGATGAAATTATCAAGGGCTATCCATAGGCGAAACACAATTAATAATTATTTTAATCACAAATCTCACTATTCAGTAAGTAAAACCAATATGAAAAATTAGAATAAAACATAAATGTAAGTGCTTATAATATTCAAAAGGTAGGTAATGAAAAAATATCCTGTGTAAAATATAAGTAGAGAAAGAAAAAGGAATAATCCTGCGAGAAAAGTAACACGAGTAATCCTGCCAGTCTGCCACACTGTGTGTTGGGCAGTCCAGCAATTGCGGCATTTGCTTATATTGACAAAAGCATAATCTGCAGGTCTGGTCGCTCAGATTTTTGCATTTGTCAATTGCGTCAGAATCAAATTTAATGCTTTAATTGAAGGGAAGATGAAGCAGAAGATAGCGATACGTGAAAAGAATTTGATCCTCCATGGGACCTAAGTGGCGTTCCCTACAGGTTAAAGGAAAGAACAACTAAAGCAGATTGCTCCATTGAAAACATGTGCAATTGAGGTCATCAGCAGGAGCTTGGGTAAGGATTCGCGTTTCAGCCCCTACTCCTAAACGCTCAAACTCACAAAAGCAGGGCCCTGCTATGTAAAAATAGCCTAGAAATTAATTAAATCAATGAAACCGCGCGCAATTATTAAGAAGCTGCCTAGCAGAAAAATATTCATATTATTTTTTTAGAGAGATAGACCGCTATAAGCAAAATCGGAGGTCGGTGACAAAAGCTGCTCTGCTGGTATCACATATTTATAATTTTCAAAAGATCTTTCAGGTATGTACAAAACATGATACTCTAAGACTTTGAACTTTATTAAATAACACAGCCTCCGATTAAATAATCGGATTAATAACCTTCTGATGGGCGTGATATGCAAACAAAAAAAAATATGTAGCTTGATTAATAACATCAACTTATTTTGCAAACGATATGATGCATGCTTTGTCTCCTCTCCTCCCTGTATTTGATGAAATCATGATTCAGAGTTGACATGTTCATGCCATTACCGTCATCTGCACATAATTCAGACTTTTTCAGACATTTCAATCACGTCACCATTGCAATTCGACGGCGACCAAGGTGATATACTAGGTGAAATTACCACACATAATTCACGCGTAATTACGGAGAACCCCAACCATCCGTCGTTAAGGGCAGTATACTTCTACGCGCGTAACATACGCGCTGCACTAAGAGTCAGATATCACATGATCTGATGCTGTCAAAAGATGGAGAATGCTTATGAATACGCGCGAGCGAGTGTTTGTATGTAGTTTACGCTTCGTCTACGGTTGTCCGCGTTGCTCCTAGAAACACGGATGAACCGCTTAGCATGTACGGTCTACCCTGAGCATGAAATTGAGACCCTATCACATTGTTTAGCCTCTGATACATACACATGAGATGCAAAGTCTACATGTATATAACAGGACTGCCGATATATGTTGCAGCAATGTCACGAATAGCCACGTATGGTTAGGGTCATGTTTAATTGTGCGTAGTTTACGCGTGAATTGCTTGTAATTGAGCGTGACATGTCACCTAGTGTAGTGATATTTTACCTTTCATTTCATCCATCCCGTCATCATGTCATCTATCATCTTCTTCTTCTAAAAGATAATACTTGTATCTACCATAACGTATGTACCAGATGGGCAATGAATTTTTTGAGTTTCGAAAGATCTCAACTCCCTGACTAAGTCGATAAAGTGTCATTAGAAATGGACATATTGTCATTTGAATTTTAAAATAAAGATTAGAGATAGGAGAGAGATAGGTTGATGATAACTCGGTCACTCGGACGGCAGATTGTAGCGCACAGTGGAGAGTAAATATCTCTATTATCAAGCACTATGATTTTAGCAGAAGAATCGTGGCATACTAAACGTGATTGAGAATCACATGCACAGTTTACAACCTTATCATCTCATAATTTTCAATCCAGATCCTGTCCTATTTAATTATCAAATCTAAATTAATCGGATCTAAAAATAAATATTTATAAGCACATGATGCCTTGCTCGTAAATGACAAGGGAGTGTGAATGCATGTTTTAATATCCGTGCTGTCCTGCTCAAATCGATATCAAATCATTAGCAGAGTTGATTTTAAGTAAAACAGTGATATTTGCGTGTAGCAGGTCAACTGAACTAATCCTTTGAGTGTCTTTCAGCCTTCTCAATAAACACATTCGAAAATGTAGTGCTTTTGTGATTCGACGACATTAGACAGTATCAGTTGCACCAGGAGTCGGTTTTACGATGTTTGCCGTCACCACGTGACCTCAGATAGTTGATTTTAAGGAAATCAATATATTCTATGCAGCATAACCCCGACGTTTGGCAACTTTTTCAAATTTGCCCATGTCAATCGAAAATAGGCCTTAACAGAGTCATAATTGCCGTAATTGCTTTAAGTCCCTCAAAATAGCTCTGGAGATCTCAAACTCATCAATTACTGATGTGAAAGCTTTGCCAGCGGTCTGCTTTTAGTGTTGAACTATGAATATAATGATAGCTTTCATTCTGAACATTGATTTATGCTGATTTGTTAATGTAGGCCAACCAGTCATGCACGATCATGTGCGAAAACAAAATATTCACATTTTGCGATCTCCTAACATAACACACATGCACGAGCATTCGTAAACATTGAATAAATGAATTTCACTTTTCATGCACCAGCGTGGACATGTGCAAAATCATTTTTCATCTGATGGCAAAAATGTTGTTATGGGAATTTCTACACCCTCTGAGACTTGAGGGGGGTTCAGTCCACCATACGTCTACTGATTCAATTGAAATGAAATAACACATACAGATTCACTGTCAAAAATGATGATTTTGCATGGGCATGAGCGGTTGATATGCCGTCAGCACAAAAACTAAAATAGAAAAATATACTTCCGGGGTCCACTGGACCCTGACGTATACTGGAACCTCACGTCTCTGAGGGTTTTAATGGTGGCCATCAGCACAATCATAGAAATCTATCTTTTCGCATAGGGAGCACCTTTTAGATGACAGCAATTTCAGCCAGTCAGTCAGCCACCGATCTAAGTAATTGTTGCCAGATCTTTATGAATCTTTAACGCCACTACTTCCCCATACTGGGGGCTTGGACGGTGCTGACACAGTCAGACCTTAATCTGGAGCGTTGTGGTTCTTTAAGTCCAAATACCCTTTCTGACGACTTCAACTGACACTTTCGGTGCTCGACTTCTGGACCAAAGGATCGCTGGGCCAAGCACTTGACCATTGTGCCACGAAGACCACATCCAGATCTAATCAAATGAAGACACGACACGGTCAAAAAAATTCAAAGGATCCAGGAAACGGAAGACGCCAAAGTTAAACAATTTCCCTAGTGGAGAATCTTGTAAATAATTAGGTAATTAAAAGTCATGAACGAATGAATATAAATTAATACTGACAACATAGAGTAACCTACTCTAGTATAGAGCAGGTACTGAAATACGTATAAAGGCAAGTCTACTCAACTGAAGACGGCAAGGGAAATAAATTAATACCTATAAACGATTTAGTTTTAATCAAATAAGAACCGTAATAAGAGTTCGTCATGGACCTGACGAGAAGCTAACTAAAAATAACAAAAGGTGAAAATAAGAAACCTAAAAAACCCAAAATTAAGTTTGCTATGTATGGAGTCATCAGGGAGGAACCATGTAGCTGGATGAAGCAAGGTTTCGGCCCCTAACCTCCAACCTATACCACATGGCGGGGCCAGGCCAACCATATCGAATGTACGATATGGAAGGTTTCTCCAAGCCTGAGGAAACATAGCAGAACCTAACCGAAAATATTTTTTTTTGAAATTTATTAGGACAAAAAGAACCACATGAAACTAGAAGAGGTTTTCTTAGCCCAACATGCCAATGATGGATGGCATCTGGCGCGGCGAAAAACAACCAAACTTAAAAACGAGGCCTGATGAGTTGGGCAGCAAAGATGTTTAAGCCAGTGTTCAAAGGCATGTTACTCTCGGGGAAAGTATACAGCACCACTGGGAAGCTGAACTCATCAACCTTATGGTAAACCTCTGTGATGTAATGGCCACCATCTTCGATACTGATTTTGACATCCAAATAATTAACACATTTGTTGTTGTCTCCGCTTCTGCTAGCTAAGAGATCTACCGGGTAGATTTCAGGAAGGATCTTATCAAAATGTTTGTAGTTAAACACATAAATGTCGTCGACATACCTAGTGGTACGAGAGAGAAGATTGGCTAAGCCAAATCTCTTACTTGCTAGGAGCCCCCTCACAAACTTAAACTCCCTGTTAGCCAAAAACAGGTCAGCTAAGAGCGAGCTGGAATTCCCACCCATAGGTATGCCTCGAATTTGCTTGAAGACAAGTCCCCCGAAAGTGACAAAAGTGTTATCCAGGATGAAACTTATTGCATTAAGGAATTGGGATTTGGACCAGCAGTGATACCCTCTGCATTTTTTATTCGAGAAGAAGGTTCTATAATAGCTAATACAAATAAAGCTCTTGGAACTGCTAAAAATTAACTCACATAAGTCTTTCAAGGACTCCATAACCTGGTCTAAATAAAGATTCGTATAGAGTGTGGAGAAATCATATACTTGTAAGGAGTGGCAATTCAAACCCGACATCTTGTCAAGGAATTCCCCAGAAGAGTTAATGCTCCAGAAGGCGTTCACACCTGAATTATGCTTGATGGAAAGGCAATAACTACTAAACTTGTCCCGGACCAATTGCAAACCTTTGTTCACAAGTATGGCCAAATCTTTGGAAGTGCTGTTCCTGGCACCAGCTATGAATCTACTCTTATACGGATTTTTGTGCAATTTAGGTATCCAGAAAAGTTTAGGTAAAACCATAAACTTATCTTTAACCGTTATGCCAAAGGAATCCTTGAGGGCGGTGCAATGTTCGGCAATTATGTCATTAATGGAAGAAATTACTGGTGCGTAAGTCTGATTACCAACAGCATTGAAACTTCTAAGGTCAAAGCCTAGTTCGTTCAAGAGGACAATGAGGTAATACTTCCTACACACAATGACAAAATTGGATGACATACAATGCGTACTTTTTAATAATCTTCTGAATCTTACGGATAGGTCTATCGTTCAAGCATTTTATTTTCAGCATGCATCTTTATCGTTTTATTCCTTTATCGCTTTTTATTTAAACAATGCAGTTAGCACAGAATACATTTTGCTGATTTGATCAAATTAATTTTAGTTTCCATAAAGTTAATGTAAGAGCTACATCTTCATAAGACATATTCTACACTATCTTTAAACGTCGATGAAGTTTAAGCTTCCTCATTTGCACCTCTCGATAGTGAATTTTAGTGAATATGATTTACGCAAATCTGCGAGATCAAACTATTCCAAGGCTCATCCGATACTGAGATTGGGGTTTATTGTTGAACAAAACTTACGACTGTGATACATTTTTTGATATCCCACGATTGATTGCTTTACCATGTCCACGCTTTCTACCAAATTTTTGACGGACGAAGGGGATTTTCTCGTTCGGTGATAACTGAGACCGGTACTCTTTGAATCGCCGAATCAATTTCAATCGCCAAAATGTCTGCAACAGTAATGGTTGAAACGAACTAATTTCAAGAGGTATAAAGCTTTGGACACACGGAAAAGATGGTTGATGACGATGCACGGGAGGTGATAAATTATCTTCATTTTTCGAGCATAAAGTGAAAGCACTCCCTCTTTTTTATAATCGTCTATTGGTCTGTTGGTAAAGGTTAAAATAAAATAACGTGATAGTACCCTGACGTTTCGTCCTGCAAGGACTTGTTCACAGGTTTGACAAAGCCATGTACGGGAGTAATATGATTTACGGGAGTATAAATATGATTCGCCTTTTAATCTTGTCAGTAAACCTGGCAGACAAATTAGCTCATGCTTCAACTATCGCAATAATTTACACAACTGTAATTGTATAATCTCTGTGGTATAATTGGGAAACCTAACATATGTAACTTAAAATATGTTGTATATAAGTTCATTTGCAAACATTGCGGCAAAAACTACATTGGCTCTACGAATCGCACTTTAAGTACAAGATATTTGGAACACAAACGTAGTTTGCATAATCAGGACAGCAAGAGTGCCCTCTCAGAACATGCGAAGAACGACCATTATTAGTCGATTTTAACTATTGATGATTTTGACATCATTATTATGCAATGTCTTTATGATCCAGTTTCTACCCGTATTGCTGAAGCTAAGCTTATTAGCATTCATCGACCTTGCATAATCGCAAACAGGAGCTGACGAGTGGTCATTCGTATTTATAAGCCAATTTCAAACCCCGTACATGGCTTTGTAAAACCTGTGAACAAGTCCTTGCAGGACGAAACGTCAGGGTACTATCACGTTATTTTATTTTAACCTTTACCAACAGACCAATAGACGATTATAAAAAAGAGGGAGTGCTTTCACTTTATGCTCGAAAAATGAAGATAATACACGGAAAAGACATTGAATACTTTTAGAATTATTCCTCTTAAGAAATCCTTCAACGTATTCTGTAATGCCTTGATTCCTAATACTATGCTGCATACATTGAGGACCTCACACCCTTGTTTATAGTAAGAATATTTGTTCCAGCTTGTTGAACCTAAACAACGTATAAATTGTTCGCTTCAGAAAAGACATCTCGCCAGTCTTGGCTACTTCAATTTCCGAATTCTGAGCTGTCAACTTCGATCTTGGGATCAGCGTCACGACAGCTGCTCATGTAATATTCAATTTTGTCGATTCCAGCCAGTATCTTTGGGAAAAAAATAGTTAACAACAGAGCGACTCTGTCCACAGGGATTTTTCCATCTTATGGGAGAAGAGTGGCAGAGCTCATATCAACCATTTAAAATATGGAACAAATTTGCTGGAAACATTTGCTCGTCACAATGGTTGACATTTGTGATTTAATTAATACTTCACCACCTACTTTATTTGTCACTGCGTAGAAAAAAATGTTTTTTGAAAATTGCGCGCACTGAAATGCATGCGCGATCCTAAAGGTTCATCAGCACAGAGATCCGTAGGATTTTCTATTTTTACCTTGAATGTATTTATGCAAGATGCGGTAGATATGTTAGGAGAAATATATACCGGTAAATGCTAATGTCTCAAAGTTATTTGTTTTCGGGTTATAGCAGATTTTCGAAATTACGGCGCGCGATTTTGAATTAGGCCTTTAATGTAATTATTTGACATATAGATGTATGTTCCTTGTTGGCTTATCACTAGTCACAAAGGAAATGGTCGACTTTAAATCTGTTCGTAATACATTATTGGGCCCCAAAATCATTCATTTTCGAGATATAGCCTATTTTTAAAATCATGGCGGCCACTTTAAAAGATGACGTCATAATCTGGCAAAAGCTCATAGATGATTTCGGTGACTGACATACATGATATCTGTGACATGCATACTTTCCAAAAATACAAGTGTATAGCATCTAGATGTAGGACATTCAGCAATCATTTTGCTCGGTAGCACCAGGTATTTGTGGTATAAAAAGTGACACTTTAACGTGATGGCTAGAAGCAAAGTTATTATTCAATCATTCTTACCTTTGATAAGCAGATTGGTTACGAAATATCAGGAGAATGATGAATTCTTCAAACATGTGAAAGGTCAGATTATTATAATTCGTCAGCAAAAAATTAGATAGCAGAAAACGGCCACTCATGGTACCACACGTATCAAAATTACATGTACGTCTGAGAAACCTGATTACTTGGTCTTTGGAACTGTTTATGTTGTCATGATTGTTATGTATTATGAGTCATTGTGGTTGTAGTTGTTTGCGTTGCTGTTTTTGAGGCTGTTGGTAAAAAATACCGCGAACTTCATGTCGGCATTGCTGTTCTCGTTGATACTGCCTGGTGCTGTCATCGATGGCATGGCATTCACGAAGTATTCTAATATATTGATATCGGTTAGGTGGTCGGTAGTATTGTTGAGCTAGTTAGTGACAGTTTCTAGCTACCCACAACGGTAGTATTCTGGCGACCATCTCTGTTGTTGAAATCTTTCTTAATAATTTATAATGGGTAATTATTTCGGCTGTGTCTCACATCTTTTGGTTTTCAACTTTTCTTCTAACACGGTGATTTTTTAATTGAGGTCTGGGATCACATCCTTGATTTCGTATTCGCTTGCTTGAAGAATTTTGGGGAGAATGTTCGTTGGATATTATTCCCTCGTTCAATTGAAAGTATTCTGCTTCAAACTTCTCAGCGCGACATCTTGCTTCTTCAGCTCACCTCCCCATCGATTCAACTTCGAGATCTTCCTTGATAGTGCCACTAATTGCATCGGAATCTTCAACTTTGACGGTCATCTTTCGGAAATTGTCCTTTTATGCATTTGTCCTTTAACTGTCATGGAAATTTTCATTCTCATTCTGTTCATGCGCTTTGTTGGTCTTCACGCTGCTTGTCCTTAGTGTGTTTGACTTTGATACTGTTAGAAATTCTTTCAGTGTCTTATGTGCTGCTCACTTAGTACGTAGTTCTATCACAAAATTCTTCTTTGCGTATTTCACCAATGCTCATATTGGTAGTTTAGAACACAAATAATAATAGATTTTTTGCGTTTGTGACATGACAAAGTTGGTTCCAATTTCTTTCTTTATTTATTTATTTCAGTGAATTTCTCGTACATGCGAGTGGCGTTTTGCCGATTATCGACTTCAAGGCCATAACATAATGCTTCAAAATCAATTGCATACAGACAACTCAGCCATCGGTAAAGTAAGCGTCATGCAAAAATGAATATAACATAGACTTGAAAGCGGATAGAGTGGAAGCTTTCGTGATGGTGAATGGAAGCTTGTTCCACTCGCGAGCAGCATTACACTGGAATAAGCGACCACCAAGAGTACGGCAACGGGATTTAGGTGTAATGAGCTTCGAGGAGTCGAAGTCGAATTTCGAATGAGGCACAAGTACACTGTAGTCGCAAGTCTATACTGAATGCGACCTTCAATAGGGAGCCAACGAAGTACTCTTAGTGAGGGTGAGATGTGGTGGTAGCGTGACAGGGAATCTACCAGACGAGTAGCGGCATTGATTACATTCTGTAAACGTCTCAGCGTAGACCGAGGTAAGCTAGCTTAGGAAGTGATGCAATAATCAAGTCGACTAAAAACTAGCGACACAATAAGCTTTATAGTGAGCGAACGAAAGATAGATCTCCGAATTGACTTTATTTGACGCAAAACTCCGAAGCAGGTCGATATAGTTCGAGACACGTGAGTGTTGAAGGTTAAGTAGTTATCAAAGATAACTCCGAGGAGTCCCAGAGAGGCGACTGGAGTTGATGGATGGCCACAGAGGGATACAGGGGCTGATGGGAGAACTTTCTTTTTTCTCGACGAGAACCATATCACATTTGACTTGGAAGCGTTTAGCTGTAGGTGATTGCTTTTCAGTCAGATATTCACTTCTTCGATACAGGTGGACATGTGTCTACTTAACTCGTCAGTTTGATGTGGACGAGAGGAACCGTAGACTTGAATGTCATCAGCAAATAGATGAACATTCAGATCACTTTGCTCGATGGAGCGGGAGAGGTCTGATATGTACAGGGAGAAAAGGAGGGGACCGAGTACTGAGCCCTGAGGAATTCCGGAGATCACTTGAACGGGATGAGACCTGTGTCCACCTGAGACGACTGATTGAGTACGGCCAGTCAGAAAGGAGCAAAACCACTCCAGTGATGTGTCTCTGAAACCAAAAGTCGTGTGAAGTCTTCGGAGGACTGTTGGGTGATGAATGGTATCGAATGCTGACGACAGGTCCAGGGAGATAAGGAGAGAAATGTTTCCTTTGTCGAGGGAGCTCAGGGTATCGTTGAGCAGATGTAGAGTCGCAGTTTCGGTGGAATAGTGATGTCTGTAAGCAGATTGAGTTCTGGGCAGCAGACTTTTGGTATTTAGGTAGATCCTCACTTGTTTGACAATAATCCTTTCAAGCAGTTTAGATAGCATTGGGAGATTAGAAATAGGGCGATAGGACCTGAGATCAGTAGGATCACTTGAGTCCTTGTTCGAGATTGGCGTCACTTAAGCATGTTTCCAACGGCGTGGAAACACACCCTCAGAGAGAGAGAGAGAGAGAGAGAGAGAGAGAGAGAGAGAGAGAGAGAGAGAGAGAGAGAGAGAGAGAGAGAGAGAGAGAGAGAGAGAGAGAGATGAGTTCATCAGATGGGTGAGGAACGGAGCGAGTACATCAGCACATGCTTTCAGTAGGCCTGTGTGCAAGCAGTCAGTTGATGAATGTTTGTTCGGGAGATGTAAGATGGCTGAAAGCACTTCCTCCTGTGCGAGCGTATGGAAAAGATTAAACTGGCTTTTACTGTTTTCCAGGAAAGTAGGTGATGGCGAAGTATAAGACGCTTGGACTGAGGCTAGCTTTTGTTGGAAGAATTGAGAAAATTCATCTGCTGTAATTGACTCTGAATGACGTGTTTGGCCACGACCCATCAGTTTGTCAACGGCCTGCCAAAGATCGCGGGAAATGTGTTGCCTCGACTGAGGTAGCTTGTTCCAATATTCGGACCGCTTGAGTCTCAGTAGCAACCGATAGTCTCTCAGACACTCCTTCCACTGGGCATGAGCTAGCCCGGTCGACGGAGAATTCGCAGATGCAAGTTTATGGCAGTTTCGTTCTAGCCGACGCACAAGTCGTTTAAACTGTCGGCATTCCTCGTCAAACCATGGATTTGATGACCGACGGGGGAGTTTGGAAGTTTTCAGTGGGATCAGAAGATCGAGTATTGCTGTAATGTTCTCATCAAATAGTGTAGCCAGTTCGTCCGTGTCGTGAGCGAGCCATCTTTCACTCTGACAAAGGATGGAGTTCATCAGACATTCACGGAACAACGAGAGGTCAAGGCAGGACCACTGTCTATAGGCAACTGTTGAATAAGTTAGACGGTGTAAGACCATTGAGGAAGTCCAACGTAGGAGTCGATGATCTGATAGAGACGGATCGACGACAGACACTGAGGGAAGAGCACAGCTATGAGATGAAAAGACGACATCAAGTGGTCCACCTAGATCGTGCGTGAGTAGGCTGGTCGATACAGCAAACAAGACAGTAGTCAGACATAGTTGAAAATAATTTACAAGTGTCTGAGTCAGTTCTGGGCTCGACATGGATGTTTAAATCGCCAGCAACGGTGATAGGGTCAGAGTACATCATCACGACATTTAAGACAGAGGATAGTTCACTGAGGAATGCAGAAGTGATTGGACCTGTTCTATAATGTACATGAGCAGAGTGATGCAAGAGGAAGACTGAGAGAGGACACGGACGCATACGAACTCGAAGGTGGTGGGTTTGACATTAATCGGAACAAGGGACAGCTTGACCGCAGGCTTTGATATAACGGCAACACCTCCATGATTTGTCGACATAAGGTGATGTGGGCTAGTTTGTGTTCTAGGTCTGGGTTGATCGATGACATTGTAACCATTCTGGCGCAGGCGACTTATGCAGACGGAATCACTGTCATACCATGTTTCTGTCAACAGAGAGACGTCGATCGACTGGTCGTGAAGAAAGTCGCAGAGGTCGTCAGCTTTATTGTGTAGGGACCGAATATTTAGCAGACCGAAAGTTATCCATCAACCCCGTCGGATGTCGTGGCGATTATTTGAGCGCTGGGTGCGCGGCCGATTTTGGTCACGATCAGTGACTTTTCACCTTGGGGAAACAGCTGTGTGATGATAATTTGAGGTCGTTCTGTTTGTTATGCGTACCGCGATAGGGAACTGGGTCACGTGTGGGTGAGTAATAGGAGCATGAGGCCGCTTGGCTATGCGATGATACCACAATCTTCTTCTTGTCTTGCGAGACAGAGGAAAGCTATCGCGCAGGCGGAAGAGGTCATCATGAGTGTACACAAGGCGCGTTGAAGTTGCCGCGGCCATGCTACGAATGAGTCAGCGGTGTATATGGCGATAATCAATAACATACGAACGATGATCTGGGCGTAGCGGATCGGAAGAGGTGTAACAGTAGTAGAAAATAGTATAGCAGCGTAGCCAAGATGATTTGTGTTAGAATGATATAAAAGTTATTACCAAATGATTGAGTAGGGCGAAAACATAAGCAATAACACCAAAGCGCAGAACGCTGCCTGCAAGGAGCGTCGTTCCCGCAAGAGCGCTGGGAAGATCCTTCACCTTAATCGCACACGACACACTCGATCTCCACGACGAAGTTGATGAAAGTAGTCCGGCAGCCAGAGCGAGTTTCTACAGGGAACGAAATTATGTGCCCCCTAAGCCTACTGTCGATCTGTGCGTCTGGCGAGTTCTACTGGTTCCTCTTCTCGTCAGACATCATAAAAGAATAACCCATGACGGTCCAATCGGACGCAGATTTAAGTTTTTTGCTAAATTGAAATTTTTAAATGTTTTCTGTTGTTGTTTGAAAGTATAAACTTTATAGACACAAATTTTGACATGGAATGCCTTCAGGTCATTTCTTATCATGTTCATGCACCCTGTCTGCTAAACACATTCAGATTTGGCAATTCAAGCCTCGTAATGTCGGCATGCATAGAGATTTTGACCAATTTTATCCACATCCCGGATGTATTGAAGATCAGAGGCATGATTATATCAGATGCACATGATCGGAAATGACCCAAAGACATCTCATGTGAAATTAATGGCACTCTACTTAGCATGCCTTCTTTACAAATACTTAGATGAAAACATAAAAATTTCAGTTCAACCAAAATCTACATTCTGCGTCCCATTGAATTAACCATGAAGGGGAAGCAAGTAGAACTCGACAGATGCGCATATTCATAATACGCATAAGGCATAGAGTAGGTATATTAGGTAGAGTGGCAACTTCGCATTTTTTGAATCCCAAATGTCTATACACTTAAGATTTTATTAAATGAACTCGAGGGGTTATAGTTGGTAATTGTTACCCAATGTGAGATATGCAAATTTTTGCAGTTTTGAAGAAATTACTACGGAATTGACTGATCATGATGGTATACTACAAAAGGAAATGATATTATTTTACAGATCGTCCGTGTCATGACAGCCTTGGAGATTTAATGCTTGTTGAATTAACAATTCCATGTATTCCTATTACTTTCATGCTCAACTTCTCAAGAGTATAAGTGTGATCATATCACAGGCAACCTGTCACTGGCAGAGTAAAATCACATAATCAAAGACAATGATTACAATAAACTTTGAAAGATGGAAATGGGTCCACATCACTATTCAGATTCAAGTAATGAAACATGAATTGAATGAATCATAAAATCATGCCGGTGAAAATTGAATTAAAAATTTGAAATTTCAGCCAAGAATGCACGAATAATATCGCGACTTTTTCATGGAGACTTGCATTACTGATCATAAAATTTCCGTCATAATCAGCTTAATTTCCGCTTAGTTAGGATGCTTATTATCGAATATTCATTCCTTTTGATATCCAACTTGTTTCATATTACTTATAACGGCGGGTCATCTCGGTAGTATACAAATTTGCAAAATTTTGACTCTTCCAAAACTGCTCAAATATTTTTTTGGACCACGGGAACGCAATCTCCGCAAAAAACTGAATCTTTTGATATAAAACTTTTCACTGTATACCGATACTTGTTTGAGTCGACACTCTACGTATATATCCCTACTCTATGGCACAAGGTGTGAATAATTCTGTGAAAGTCTCATTTTCGGGCTCTTCCCCTTCAGAAACTCGCTCTGGCTGCCGCACTACAGATGGCAAATTTGTGATGCGACATTTTTTAACCAGCTTTATCTCACTCTCTTTCAGAAGGAGTCCCTTTGTACTTCTTTTACTGGAACAGTGTGTTCACCCTCAACAAAAAAAATCCCAAAGTTGAAAGCTTTCATAATTTGGGAACCAGTGAATATGCGAGACTCCGTGTGAAGTTAGCTCCCGGGATGGTGAATCGGAGTGACGTGGCTAAAGAATTGAATTCTGTCCTATCGCACGCTCCAAATCGCACTATAAACATTGGACAACGTCGTTTTGAAGTGGATGGCAAGATGTACGGAGAAGTCACGAGGAAGGGTAATGACACGGTCGGGCTCTGGTTCAGTCAGATGGTCTTCTGCGACGCAGATGGGAATGAAATTCCCCGCTCAAAAATTCCTTCAATTGCCGAAAACCTAAACCCCATTACCGGCGACGGACAGGTCTTTATAGTCGGTGGGGGGAGGCGAACTTTTATGCATGTGATTTGAGCGGATGTGAGGTTTCTTGTTCTGAGTACAAGTAGAAATGACGAATTATATAGAATATTATTGAAACTTGGAAAAATAAATAAAAAATTTATTCAACAAAATCACTTTTTTATATTTCAATGCACCAATCTGCCGTGAGCAGGGATTGGAATTAATACAGAGTGTTAAAAAAAGTAACGCAAAATTTAATTGTTACAAGTTTTATTCAATTCATGGATCATAATGAGAAGTGAGAACGTAGAAGACGATCAAAGAAGATGTTCAAAGTGTCCTCCGTCATTTAGAACACACTTCGCCATTCTGTCTCGCACAGACGTACACACTTTTCTGCAAAGAGTCACATCAATGGTCTGCAACTGTTCAGAAATAAGCAACCGCAGCTGGTCGAGAGAAGTTGGGTTGTGGCAGTAGACTATCTTTTAAAACACCCCACAAGAAAAAATCTGCTGGTGTCAAATCGGGCGACCTGGCTGGCCACTCGATTGGTCCCCTCCTACCAATCCACCTTCCGGAAAATTTTTCATCAAGGAAAGCTCGCACAGTGCTTGCGAAATGCGGGGGAGCACCGTCCTGCTGAAACATAACGTCATCGTCGTAGTTTGCTAAGCGAGGGATCAAAAAATGTTTAAGCATGTAAAGGTAAGACTGTCCGGTAACACTGCCATCATAGAAATAGGGACCGATTATTCCAACAGAAGAAATACCACACCATACAGTCACTCCAGGCATATTGACGTCTTTTAAATGTGGTCTCGTATGACCAGATGATGTTATCAATACTTGCAGGATTTGCTCTGAACATTTCTTCAAAATTCTCACAACTTTGCATTCGCCTGTCTGGATCATCCTCATTGATGGCATGAAATAATCGAGGAATGTACGGTTTATATCCTAATTCTTTCAAGGTATTGAACACAGTCACGTGAGATACATTGTATTCTGAAGTATTGGATATTTGACGTGCAATACGACGTGTTGACGTTGGAGTATTCGGTTCAATTTCTTGCAACATAACTCTTTGAAACTCTTGAGATTTGCATACAGATGGCCGATCAGAACGACCCTCATCAGCAACAGACCCGCTTTCTTCAAACTTGTGAATGAGTCTCATTATTGTTGAAACATGGGGAGGGCTCTCACCAGCCTGTCTTGCAACTTCAGATGCATTACATCCAGATGAATAATAATTTTTCACCAGATTTATTCTCTCTTTGATTGTGAAACGTCGAGCCATTAACGTAGAGCTATAGTTAATACGCAAAGCTGATTGACTGAACACGAGGAGTGACATTAGTAGATGAGTACAATTCAATGCTGGACAATCAATTTTGAAACTATGGCAGCGACTCGTGAAGTGGACGATTCTAAACATAAATGTGTTGCAAATCTGGTAGTTTTGCAATATTTCTATGGTAGCTAGCTTTCTATGGTATCAGTTCCATTCAGTTGCTCTCGATTCAGTTGTTTGCTGACTATGATGAAAATTTTGCGTTACTTTTTTAACACCCGGTATTTAATAATTCCAAGATTATACAAAGGAAGAAAAAGGCAGGCGAAGGAAACGTTTATAGCGAACACCGCTGGTCATCAATTCACTTAAACCATTCCCGCTGATTATCGCAACGCTGATGCGCTGTTGCAAACACAGAATTAGATTCATCTGCGAGCGCTTCGGTTTCCTAGAAAGGAAGGGTTATATGTAGCTTTAATATCGAAATGGCACATCACATAATTAGACAACTTGCTCCTTCTCGAATGGATAATTCGTGTATCGCCTGCTATTGGAAATGACAAACAATAAGCTGTCAGCATAGCAACCAGAGCCAGTGAGAGATGCGTGCGTGCTGTGATATCACTTCGCACACACCAAAACACACATCAGTGTTTAGCTGACATTCGATTCAGTGTATGCACTATACAGTGAGAAATGCTATCGAGAGGATGTAAAAGCATAAAGTGAACTAATTTTCGTACGCCTGCTACTTTCATATAATAATGATCGGAATGGCCAAGATTATGTAGAAAACTTGTGCGCAATGATCTGAATTCTTCAAATCTGAAGGAATTGTGGCAATCGAAGCACTTTGCTTGCACTCACATTAATCCGCAAGCGACGCACGACTTTTTTCCTATCTCTGTAAGGTATTAGGAATTCCTTTTTGCCCACTTAATAGGTTCCTCTATGTGCCGTCAATTTCGAATTAATCACACTTCTAGCAAACCGAAGCAGATAAACAAAATATGTAATTCTGTGATGACAACGCATACGAAAGAGACTATCTAACTATGACTCGTCGTCCCTATGAAAGCCATATTTTATAACAGGTCGAACTATTTTGGCCTATTAGAAGCCATAGTCACAACCGCTGTACAGGTCAAAGACGCTGTTCTTCGAACGAAGATGAAGAAAAATGATTTAACATACTGCCTTCACTAATAACACGCTGTGGAAATTACAATCGCCACAATACTACACCGTTACATTATGAGTCTCCGTCGCAGGCGTTGTCATAAACCCCACTGCCTTCACTGTATTATTTGGCCGTTGCTTGATGCTGATTGGCTATCTCCAGTTGACTTACCAGCCCTTTAGAGAGCTAAGATGAAGAACGTGAACCTACCAAGCTCCCAGACAGGATCAAAGAAAAACGCATGTAAATCCAATAGGACGCAGATTGCAGTTTCTAGATAAATGAAATTTTCTATGTTTTCTCTGATTAAACGAAAAGTACTAAGCCCAGAGTCATAATTTTTGACATGGAATGTCTTCAGGTCATTTCCTTTCATGTTCATGCACCCCTGTCTATATAGCTAAACACATTTAGATTTGGCGAGCCTCTTAATGTCGGCAAACACAAACATTTTGAGCTATTGTATCCACATTCAACCACATTCTCACATACATTTCCGATTAGATACATAATAAAAGCACATGCACATCATAGGAAATGACCTGAAGACATTCCATGCCAGAAATTATGACTCTGGGCTTAGTACTTTTCGTTTAATCAGGGAAAACATAGAACATTTCATTTTAGCTAGAAACTGCAATCTGCGTCCCATTGGATTTACATGTGTTTTTCTTTGATCGTGTCTGACAAGAAGATGAACTCAGTAGAGCTCGGCAGACGTGCCGCTTCGTAGTAGGCATAGGGTGTACATCATTATGTGAAAATCTCACTTTCGGCCTCGTTCCCTGCAGAAACTCGTTCTGGCTGACGGACTAACTGTCATGACATTAAGGATCTGTGAAGTACTGTAACGCCCCCTTTTATACGATAGGGAGAAACGTTACGTACTTTGAGGTGTCTTATGGACCAGGTTGTTATTTACCTCCCGCTAGTATTTTACACGTATTGTCCAAGCTGGTACTACTTAGGACTTGTGTTACACTTCCAAGTCGGATAACTAATTTAATTACCTTGTTATTGTGGTTGGTGTATTCGAGACTCTTTAAAAGTGATGGTTATATTTAATTCTTGATGATGTTAATAAGTACGCTTGGTGAGCCCAAACTTTCTAATGTCCTGAGTACAGGGATGTGTAAATTTTTATTAACTTCTCAACGGGGCTGCAAACATACCCCGAATATTTAGTCCTATCTCACGTGACCTTAAGCGCTGTCGGCCTCGAGAGAGTGTATCGGTGTATCGGAGAAGGCTAGATACACAGGCTCTTTTTAGTTGTAGCGATGGTTCCTGGTGTAACGGGCACGACCAGACTTGAATCCAAGATCCGGTTCGGGCCGGGTGCTAACAAAGGGGAACGTAGCTGAGTATTCAATGTCACTGATTGCTAAGAAGTCCCTCTGCTAACTCCCGCGCTGCTATAGAGATAAGAGCAAAACAAGTTAAACAGAATAGAGATGCACGGTTCGTTATTCATGAAATAGATACATGTATATCAAACAACCTGTTTATGAATAGCTACTACAAATGTTTACTTGGAAGTCCTTGTAAAAGTTATCGAGATGAATTTTGACATGTACGTTACCACTACTTGTCTCTCCGTTTGTAAGTCACTCCACCGAGTCTCCTCTCCGTTAGCCAGGCAAGACTGACTAACTCAACAAAGTCACGTCGACCGAAGTCTGCGTAAAGCCGAGTCAGAATCGAAGTTCGAATCGAAGCCCGAATCGAAGTCCCTTCTATGATTTGGGTATCAGTTTATAAAGTCATTATTCCTCGCTCCATTGGATGTCCACTCACAGTTCTGGGATTTCATTTTCATTCACTGGTCCGATAGATATTGGATGTTGGATAGCTCGCTAGCATCTCTCGCCATGAGCACTGGAAGTCTTACAGACCAATCCACATATGAGTCTTTCCTTAGCCAATCTGGTCGTTGCTGATTCATGGTGCTTATTCCCAATTTCGTAACTCTTTGATGTGGGCCGCCAAGTTCCGATGACCGAACTTGGTCAACATTTCCCATCGCACCGCGGAGACCGGCTGTCATTTTCCACCAAATTGCCATATCCCTCCTGCGGTCTCTCAAGCTTTTTCTTTAGATCCATGCCGACAATTTCCTCCGATGACATAATTTTAAGTTTATGCAATCGCGAACACACGAGCACCAAAGGCTCCGCTGTCATGTCCATGGTCAATTTCCGGCAAGTTTGTTAATATTCTGATATTTATTATTTGCTGCCCTACAGAGACACACTGTCCCTCTCCGAGGGGCGAACGTTTGAACTGATTCTAAATTACGTCATAGCACGCGGCAGATCAGGAAAGAACTCGGTGACCGACTAACATCTACTCCCACACGATTTTAATTAACGCATGATTCTTCCACCAATTTTCCTCAGGAATAATTTTCGTAGTCTCACTACAATGGGCTGGATATCCACGATGAAGTAAAATAGTACATCACAACATCCATCCTCTTTGAAAAGCGACGTCCTCGTCGAGCTATGTCTGAAAGGAAGAGGACAACGCGAGCACAGCGAAATGCTGGATGGGGATATAAAACATTACTAAGTAAATGCGATGGGCTTAGTCGTGATGAGACTTAGTACAAGATACGTTAAAACATAAAAGTTGTTGACGTCGTACATACTGTATACATGAAATGCAGGAATAAAGTGAGTCGTAGAAACTAATGAAATTTATTGTAGACATATTTACAAACGGCAGACAGTTTGGGCGGGGCGCCGAAATCACGCTGACAGATGTGCGTGTTGTCCGGAAACCGGTCAAAAATCCCCCCTTGAGCATGGATAGGGCCAACAATTATCAGTGGGAGACGCGGGAACACTTCTATTACTGTTTGTGTTATGGGCACCAGCCAGTCAAACGGGGGCCGGCAACCGACCGGCAAAATAAGGGCGGCACCGATACAGTAGAAACAGTTTGCGCCGCTTGGTCGGACAGTCATAAGATGTTCGTTCAGTCCGACGCATGAGTGCGATTCAAGATGGGGAAGCCGTATGGCGAGTCCTTGGGACGGGACGTTGGGTAGGTGCGCCCCAAACAGCAGCACTGTGGACGGCTGCATTTCCGATCTCGGCCAATAGCGGCACGGGCCAATCCTTGCGTTATTATGATGGATAACCTCCACCATTCTGTCCGTCACAGCCGGCCAACGACGGCGTCGTCCGCCCCGAGAACGGTAGGCCATGAAAGCAGCTGCACGAAGGATCTCTGTTACCTCGTGTGGCTCCCACCACACGAGGCTCGGGACGCCACCTACTCCTTGGAGGAGGAAACGTCGCGTCTTGGCGATGGCCTGCCGTCTTGTCTCAGGTTCGCCCTGAGATGACTCCTCCAGCTGTAGTTGGGCGACCGCTGGTTCCGGGTTGGGTTGAGGATTGAAGTCCTGCCCCAATTCCTCCAACGCAATGGAGAGGACGTCCCCATTCTCCGATGCTGGCGCCGATTCCATTGCTGCCGGGGTTGGAGGCTGTTGGTTACCGGCGAGCAGTGGAGCAAAATCCGGCATTGGGATTAAGGGCAGCGAGGCCTGGTTAGAGGCGGTCAGAATCATGGCAGCGTCTTTGGACGCGCAAAAAACACCGTATTGGCGCTTTGAATTTTCTTGCCAATTTGATCTAAAGTTGCAATGTAACCACGAACAGGGGAGAAGGTATGACTGGGCTTCCCAAGTGGCCAGTGCCGTTAAGAGAGAGGGGTTTTTGAGTCTCTCTTCCCATGAAGGAATTGGCACCTTCGACGCCGGCACGCGCTTTAGGCACGGAATCGTCCGGGCCCATGCTAAGGGAGCTATGTCCTTTACCAGGATGTGCGTGATCGCGACATCCTGGAGGCGCCGAGTCGCTTTTTCGACGACCTCTGGCCACTGTGGAGCATCCAGTAAATTTTCCGGAGCTATGCCGTGTGTCTTGGCCAGCTCTGGCCAAGAAATTGGGCCCAAAGGGCGCACGAGAGACGTGATGAGACGGATGGGGGTAAGCCGCCCCATGCTGTCACGCTCGGACAAAAGTAAGGCCACCTCTACCGGCCCCGACTGCTTGTTCGCTAGGACCTCGCCGGACCCTAACATTGAGCCCTGTATGGAGAAGATTAGAACTGCCTGAAAAATAAGGAGAGAAAAGTTTGTTTGGACATGTATGAACTGGTACTGCGTGACTGTGGAGACGCATGGGAGAGTAGAACGAGAACGTTGAATCATGGGAGAGGGACAGGGTGAGGAGAGACTGTAATAAATGAACAAATGGCGAAAACAACGAATAAACATTGTAAAACATCTACAGATTAGAGAAACCGCGCCGACGTAACTAAGGTCATTCACGTAACCATGAATTCAAATAAGGGGTGGCTTGGTTGTCGATTAATGGGAAAAATGTCGCTGTCGATTACGCAGGGGATATTTGCAAGATGGGGAAGCGGCGGAGGTAACCGGTCCGCTTGTGTCCGAACAAGTAGGTTTTGTCGCACATAGCTGTTTTGCTTTAGTGGGTTTATCCCCATCTGCTGATGGCGGATTTTTAGAGGGAGGTATAACGTCCCGAAGGCGATCGGTATGGTTTGCAGGTGGCGCTTGATCAAAAAATAGATCAAGCGGTGATGCACTCGTGTCTGGAAGTTTGGGAGTATGTGGCTCGATTGCTAACTTGCAGCGGTTTAAATTTATCCATTGGCGTTTTCCCCGAGGCTCATTTATAGGCGCAACTAAAGCATTTGTGTCGGTAAGTTCCAGGATGCGGTAAGGGCCGCGCCATAACTTTTGTAATTTCTTGGACAGTCCCTTTTTGGGTTGTGGGGTGAAAACGTAAACGCGATCACCAACTGTGATGTGATCCAAGAGATCAGTAGAAGACTTGTCGTACTGAGCTTTCTGACGTTTCTGGGCCTCGTCGTTGTTGGCACGTGCCACTTCCCATGCAGTGGATAAGCGGCGAGATAGGCGGTGTTTATAGTCAGATACCGTGGTGTTGGAGTCATCCGTAGGAGGGTCATGCAAAACCAAATCACACGGGAGGTGGGGGTCTCTTCCGAAAACAAGGAAGAAGGGGCTCTCTTTGGTGGACGCATGAGCTGACGAGCGGTATGCGAAAAGCATGGCCGAGATGAAGTCGTCCCAATCTTTCTGGTCAGAACTGACGTAGTGCGATATCATGCGTGCTATAACACCGCACATTTTTTCGACAAGGCCATCGCATTTCGGGTCGTAAGCAGTGGTAAACACTTTGTTGGTATTTGTGATTCGACATACGTCTTTCATCAAAGCGGACATGAAGTTAGCGCCCCTATCCGAAAGCAATGTTTCTGGGCACCCGAACCGACAAACAATCTCATTCGTAAAAAGCTTCGCTATTGTCTGAGCGGTTTGGTCGGGAATGGGAAAAGCCTCTACCCACTTAGTGGGGTATTCGACAAAGATAACTATGTATTTATTGCCAACATGGGTTTTCGGAATGGCCCTGTGATATCGACAGCCCACCGATAAAACGGTGGGGGAATCGGTATAGATTTCAACGGGACCTTGACTTTGCGATTAGGTGCATTCTTAGCTTTGCAAGAGGTACATTCTCTTATCCATTGTCGAACTTCTTTGTTCATTTTTGGCCAATAGTAGAATTTGCGCAAACGGGAAAGGGTCTTTTCCGCCGATAAATGTCCTCCAAATTGGCCGTGGTGAAATTCTAGGAAAACTTGCAATCGGTAGGAACATGGCAAAACTAACGTAAGAGTACCTTTGTCGGTCAGACGGTACAATGTTCCCTGTCGCAATCGGAAGTTACCAAACTTAGTAAGAACAAAGGACTGATCCAACTTGGAAATATTTCGGAAATCAACCGACCTGCCTAACAGTTTTTGAGTTACGCAATTAAGAAGTGGGTCGGTTTGTTGTGCTGTTCGTACATTTGCTATGTCAGAGGTGATGCGAAGCTCAGTGCTGTCATTTCGATTGACCGCTGATACGACCGCGGTGTCTGTGATCCGCGATAAAGCATCGGCATTATTGCTCTTACCCGGTCGGTACTTGATTACCATGTCGAGTTCTTGTAATTTAAGTGCCCATCGAATGAGACGAGATGATGGATTTCGGTGTGTGAATAACCATTGGAGGGGACTGTGATCGGTAACCACCGTAAAAGGCCTACCGTACACGTATGGGCGAAAGTAGTCGCACGCCCAGACAATGGCCAGAGCCTCCAATTCTACAATTGCGTAATTCCGTTCGTGCTTATTCAGCGTCCGGCTCGCGTACGCAATTGGACGTTCTTCGCGTCCCGAACCCTGGCTGAGTACAGCACCCAGAGCTGTCCCGCTTGCGTCAGTATGTAATACAAACGTTTTGGTGAAATCCGGATAGGCAAGTATTGGCTCTTTACACAAGCGCGCCTTCAATTCAGTGAAGGATGTTTGCTGTTCGTTTTCCCAAACATAAGGACTGTCTTTTTTGGTTAGTTGATGGAGAGGGCTCGCCAATTTCGCAAAATTTGGTATGAATCGTCGGTAGTAAGAGGCAAGACCCAAAAATTGGCGAACTTCTTTCGTAGATTTTGGTGTAGGATACTCCTGTATCTTTTTCGTGTTATCTGGATCAGGCTTCATGCCATCCTGTGTGATGATATGGCCAAGGAACCTTACCGTCGATTTAGCGAAATCACACTTTTTGGGTTTTAGCTTAACGCCATGCCTTAACATTCTCGACAGGATTTGTTCCAAGTGCAGCAAGTGAGTAGGAAAATCCGGGGAGTAACAAATAACGTCGTCAATGTAGACAATGCAAGTTTTGTTTTGTAGTCCAGCTAATATGACTTCCATTGCTCTCTGAAATGTGGCTGGAGCATTACATAGTCCAAATGGGAGTCGACAAAATTCAAAGTTTCCCGCGAAAGTAGTGAATGCGGTCTTTGGTCTGGACTCAGGAGCAATGGGTATCTGCCAATAACCTGATGCCAAATCCAGAGTTGAAAAATATTTTGTATTTGCTAGACAATTGGCCGTCTCATCAATTCTTGGTAACGGGAAGTAATCTTTACTGGTGATGGCATTCAGTCGTCGAAAGTCGACGCAGAATCTATCCGTACCATCCTTCTTTTTTACGAGAATAACCGGTGAAGCGAAAGGGCTGGCTGTTGGCTGGATGATACCGTGGTGGCACATCTTGTTAATATGTTCTTTTATTGTCGCTTTTTGAGATTCCGGGATACGATATGGTCGCTGGCGAACCGGAGGGTTGCTTCCTATATGAATGCTATGTTCAACTCCTTCCATTTTTCCAAGGTCAATTTCGTGCTGTGCAAAAACATCTTGATATTGCCATAAAAGATCATTGAGTTGTGCTTGTTGGCTACTGGATAATGTGGTGGGTTCTTCGAATAGACATAAGAACTTCTCTTTGTCAGTACTTGAATTGGATTGCAATTGATTGTCTTCGATGATGAGATCGTGTTTGGTTAAGGCCTCTACTTTTCCAAGAAGTTGTCCTCGGTGAAACTTGGCGGGTGCCTGCGACATGTTAGTAATACAGATTGGAATATGCTGTTCCCGCGGTGAAGCCACCACGTTGGCGATTAGCACTTGTGACAGTCGGTTGCTGTTCTTGGGTTGAAACAAGACTGTTTCTGCAGGAAGTGGGTGAGTAAGACGTGTCGCGACTTTCATTTCTGCTCGTGGGGTATAGTAACGCTTTGATCGAGCTTGACGGAGCAAACTGTGAGGTTGGTTGGAGGTGGGAATTCAATTTTTTTACTTTTATAATTGATGGTGAAATAATCAAGTTTGGTGAGAAAATCCACTCCGAGAATAGCATCAAACTGCAAACCTCTCATGATGGCCACATCATGGGGGATTTCACGTTTCGCCAAACTGAAGACCACTGTTGCACAACCAACAAGTTTCAAATCTCCCCCGCTAACATTCTTTGCGGACATTGACGTGGCTCTGGATTCGATATTCCATTGTCATGTAAAATCCTCCGAAATGAGGGTTATTCCCGCCCCCGTGTCCAAAAGTGCTTCGGCAGACTTGTTGTTAATGCGTATGCGTATCACAGACTTTTCTTGTTGCCCACACGCGGCAACGATGTCCTCTGTGCTATATGATCTTGGCCATGTGGGCGACTGCGGCAGATAGTTTCCTGTTTCGAGATCGGTGTCGCTCTGTGATTGTGCGCTAGATGTGGCGGGCGTGAGTCTGTCCGGCAGGGGACTTTGGTACATTGGTGCGGTTGGTTCAAGTTCAGTAGAGTATGACGGCGGGTTCATGTCTGTTGTCAGGGGAAGTTCACAGCTATTCTCTTCACATGAGGAGCTGTCTGATGGGAGGGCTATCATAGCGACGCCTTCTTCAATAGCTGGTACTTCCGTAGCCTGGTTATCGTGATGTTTCGGTCCTCTGTTGGAGCGGTACCATGGTAGGGATGGCAGAGTGGATATTCATGTTGGTCTTGGGAGTTGACGTCCACAGTGTGTACAAATCCGAATGAAGACCGAAATAGTAACATATAAACACACAAGGAATATCCATATCTGTTTCGCAGTGGCCGCGAAGCCAAGAAGAAAACCAAAGGACACTTTATGAGCGATGTTATTGATCAAGGACTGAGTGTTGTCGGAAACAGATTCATTGGGTGTAATCCCAAGACGTTGTAGTATTTCCTTATGCATGGTGAGAGTTCCCATGAGGTCGCTGATCGTTTCTCGAGATTGGTTAGCGCTCCAATAGAGGACCAAAACATCACGATAACCAGACTACGGAAGTGCCAGCTATTGAAGAAGGCGTCGCTATGATAGCCCTCCCATCAGACAGCTCCTCATGAGAAGAGAATAGCTGTGAATTATGTCATTTTCCACCAAATTGCCATATCCCTCCTGCGGTCTCTCAAGCTTTTTCTTTAGATCCATGCCGACAATTTCCTCCGATGACATAATTTTAAGTTTATGCAATCGCGAACACACGAGCACCAAAGGCTCCGCTGTCATGTCCATGGTCAATTTCCGGCAAGTTTGTTAATATTCTGATATTTATTATTTGCTGCCCTACAGAGACACACTGTCCCTCTCCGAGGGGCGAACGTTTGAACTGATTCTAAATTACGTCATAGCACGCGGCAGATCAGGAAAGAACTCGGTGACCGACTAACATCTACTCCCACACGATTTTAATTAACGCATGATTCTTCCATCCAATTTTCCTCAGGAATAATTTTCGTAGTCTCACTACAATGGGCTGGATATCCACGATGAAGTAAAATAGTACATCACAGTACTATTATTCCTTCTGTATTACCATCATGATCAGCAAGGACGCCGGCAAGGGTGTTGCACCTGTTGCACACTGTAAACTGTAGGGCAGTAACTTAGGCACGAAGCCGAAATTTCGTGCCAGTTTAGTGCCCAGTTAGTGCCTTCTAGTGCTTCGAGGCACCAGTAGGCGCCACTAGACATTAAATAGGCACCAAACCAAATATCTGTTTATCTGATGAAGTTAATTAATGGAAAAATCATATTTTTTATGATTATTGCTCAGACAACGAACTGTGCGAAATCAAGCCATTTAAGCTTCAAATCACATCATCGCATGTATGTCTATGTAAATGTTTGAATCTTGGCATTTTAAAATATTTTCTCTCACTCTTCATTTACGAAATGCTACTCTGTCGAGTTTGTAAACAATGATTTATTGCAATCCATCCGTATTTGATTCATGTAAAATCTCACCTGAACAACAGAAAGAGGCAAGTGTAGAACATGAATTTGCTTGAATATATATCTAAATACCTCTGTCTGAAGCCTTTGATAAATAGGTACATGTGCATCAAGAACTTCAAAGTTACTAAATCGCTAATTATTTTACTTATTTGATGTGAGCATTATCTTTGAAGTCGGTCCTGTAGGAATTTTTATGAATTGTAGCGTTGATTCGCTTTGCAATTCATCATAAATTGAAAGCCAAGGACCATGCTAAGGATCCATCTTGACGGAAAAAACTATCTGACGGAAAGTAAAGCAATGCATGAAGTACTTTTATGGTAGCATTTGCCTGCCAATCAATTTTGAATTGTAGTAAATCGTTGTCTCGAGTAATGTATGTTAGCACTTTACTGTTTATCGAGCTGAACGGTGCTTGCTTCACAGTTATTTAAGTTGGTCATCATACATGCAAGAGGAAAAAAAATAATTAGGGAACAAAATATTTCGTGAACCTGATGGTAGTAGGTCAGTAGTTTCAGCACCTCACATTTTCAGAAAAACATTTCCTTTTAGCCTTCTTATGCAGTAGTTAACCGTGAAAATGCAAATGAAGAATAGCAGCATGGATAGCAGCATTTTTATAGAAATACTCTGAAAATTTTGAACATGTACTCGAAGGTTTGTATGAAATGATCAGCTGATTTTTAGTGATCAGCTGTTGTGATAAGCTGTTATCAGGCTTTTCACAAAAAACGTTGAGCCTTGGAGTGAATGAACTGAAAATTAGCTAATAAGGCTGCTAGTGTTCAGTTGCATTTTGATATTTAATGCTAGCTCGTAGCATCAGTTTGACATCGCCAGTCGTACAAAGCGCATGTTTTTTAGGCGATGGCCATTGCACCGGTTGAGCCAGTACAATCTACGAGCTTGTACAATATCGTGCACAATCTTGGTTTCGCAGCTATTACACCGACTGGGACGGTCCAATAGTTTTCCATGTTCACTGTCACACGTCATGTTCCTCAAATGTTAGAATACATACTCAATCTAAAAAGGAATGTGTGTTGAGTCGTTGCTTTGTCTTACTTGGTCATTTCTCGTCCTCATTTTTTGATTGATTTCTGCATTGAAGCAAACCTGTTTCCTAGCTTCAAATAAAGCATTCAATATTGCAAAAGCTCAAGATAGTTGCATTTACTTCAAAGTGTAGTTCGGCCAATTTTTCACATCATTTTTATTCGCTCAGTCAATGCCAGCCGCATCCCTTATCTCCGTTCTCCACTTGTTGCAAAGTTTCATGATGACAGTGTCTCGTTGACAGGGAAGTTTCATTGACCTGCCTCGACCACGTAACGCTCACTCATTTTCAACATAAGCAGAACTGAGTGACGGAGGCAAGTTGCATGCTTCATTCATCAATTGAAATGTCGAATTTTAGAGATGAACATCATTCAATATAGAAAAGTGACTACCTGTGCTTTATTATGTAAACCATATTAGTCTTCAACATTCAACTCGAGCGAAGTTGCCCTATTTGATGAAGTTAAACACATAAGCTAAATTTTCTTAAAGAATGAGTATTTTGAACTGAAAATACTCATGAATAGGTGTGTCCATACAAATCACATTCTTGAGCATTAAAGCAAACGGCAAGCGTTCGAAATAGGGCAATTATGTTGAAATGTCGACGAAGTTAATGTAAGTAGAAGTAGGTATATAACCTACATATTCATCACAGGCACCAATTGATTTGTTCATAAATGGGCAGTATTCTTGTAGTTATTGTATAATAACCGCCATTTACCGGTCGTAGGAGTGCTGGAATGTCGGAGGAATGTGTGTTCAATCTCAGACTTGATTAGAAGAACACTATTCCACCGGTTGAAGCACTGTACAAACTCATTTTCCATGTAGCACCAAGTCCTTTTTTGAAAAATCTCATCATTATTTCGAGGAAATCGGTTTCTGGCGATTTTACCGGTTGTTCGTGTAGGGAAGGTGCAGGAATTGCTGTACAAACTCAGTTTTTAGTTATCGTATCTAGATTCTTCAATTGGAGCGCTGTACAAACGCACTAGCTACGCAGCACCAATGCTTGCACCAATTTTCGAATTTAAATTTGAATTTTGAAGCGGAGAGAGTTCCAATTTTGAAGAAATTCTTGTCTGTACAAACTCTGCGTCATTAATAGTACCTGATCATGTGCTTTTCGATACAGTACAAACTCTTTTCAGAAAGTTGGTGTTGAAGTTGGTGCTAACTTCAACGACATTACAATGACGACAAAATACCACTCGCATAATAACTGAAACTCAGATCAAATGGCTCAGAGCTGTCATCATCGGGTAGAGCAACTCACTACATTATTTTCGCATTTTCATGTCTGATGGAAATATACAGAAGCTTACATTATTAATGTTATTATCACTCTTATTCTTTCAATTAAGAGCGCAACAAGCGCCATGATGGTAGTCGTAAGTCGACGGACAATGAGCAAGTGAATCTTAATTCCGCACCGTCTGAATGCACATTTCAACGCCTTGCTGCAATCTCCTTCTCTGTAGCAGCGAGGGGAGTTTTTTTTTTGATTGTTTTGGTTTTTTGTGTTATTTTTTGGTTTTATTTTTTTTGGTTTTTTTTTTTGGTTGTTTTTTATTTTTGTTTTGTTTTTTTTTTTTTTTTATTGTTCTGTTTTTTGTTTTTTGTTTTGTTTTTTTTTGCATTTTTTTTTTTATTGTGTTTTTTGTAGTTTTTTGTTTTTGTTTTTGTTGTTTTTTTTGGGGTATTTTTTTTTTGTTTTTTTTGTTTTTTGTGTTTTGTTTTTGTGTTTTTTGATTTTGGTTTTTTGTGTTTTTTTTTGTGGTTTATTTTAGGTTTGGTTTTGTATTGTTTGTGCTTTTTTGTGGTTTTTTGTTTTTGTTGTGTTAGTTGTCTTTGTTTTTTTGCTGTTTTTTTTGTGGGTTTTTTTTTGTTTTTTTGGGTTTTTTGGTTTTTTTGGTTTTGTGCCAGTGCGACTCCATGATTCTATGTGCCTTGCATGAGTCCGTAATGACGTCATCATCAATTCTGTTTTCGCCTGCTGTGCGCCAAATGGACGCTACCTTGACATGGATTACAGGTGTGCCGTTCAACGCAGGAGGAGACAGAAGACAAAGTCAAAATTCGACCGAACTTCACCTTTAAATATAGTTCCTGTATAATGTATTCGGATCAGTAATATTGGTGTGATCAGTCGTGGTAAGCCAAAATTGCAGCGGCTCCGCCGGTGTCATAATCCACTGACTATTTTCTGATAATAATCCCGGAAGTTATAAATAGATCTGTGTAGACGCAAGAAATTTCAGTGACACCCTCAAGTTAGTGATCAATAGGAAAATGTTGAGCAAATTCGTGACTCTGCTATGCAATGAAATGGAATATATGTGCTCCAGTTTACCACTATCAGTTCAGACAGGAAAAAGGCGTAAGATTGTTTATGGTATTTTTATATCGTAAATGATATGCAACACATTCATCAATTTCATGAAAGCTTTTGGGTATACGGACTTCTCCATGTTTAGGTCTAAATCCGAACTAATATATTATGCTGATCGGTAATTGAAATAAACAGGAACAGGTAATATTGTTGATCAATAAGCCTATTG
The DNA here is from genome assembly GCA_907163375.1 of Prostheceraeus crozeri. Lineage (NCBI taxonomy): Eukaryota > Metazoa > Platyhelminthes > Polycladida > Euryleptidae > Prostheceraeus > Prostheceraeus crozeri. The sequence continues at coordinate 67,029 of CAJQUW010003883.1, forward strand.
TAGAAATAAAAACGAAGCATAGAACTAGGTAAATGCGCTTTTTGAATAAAATAATAAGTTGCTGAAAAAACGTCATTCAATACTTCGCGAAGTCTGTTTCCTGACGGACTTTTGAATACAGTGTTGAAGTCGTCTAGACTTCATGATTCCATGTTTTACATAACTCCATGTAATAGCATTCTGAATAGTCATTTGAGGAATCTGTGTGATCACACTGGAACAAGTGTTCTTCTATTGGTGATAAGTCAAGGGGGGATCTTGAATGCCAATCAATCCAAAAACATTGAAACTGCACAAAACCTTGTTTACAAAGGTGGCGGTATGTAGCGTTGTCTTGTTGAAGAGTCACTACAAATTCTTCGCATATTGGAAAGATGGTCGAATTCATAATCTTGTCTAAAAATTGTTTGATGAATTTGAGCTACAAACAATCACAGATAA